>JARYGA010047052.1:0-52705 GCA_030545235.1 Helianthus tuberosus
GAGACAAAGCTATCAGTATTGGTTGTCAAATTTTCTTTAAATGGTTTTGCATTTTAGGGGGAGAAAAATTATTAGAAAATACAAAAACATTTGAAAATTTGAAAAAGTCAAAAACATGATAAAATTCAAAAATTTGAGTTTTTGCGTAAAAAGAGGAAATGATAGTACATCAGTAGAAAGTTACAGTACGCTAAAGAAATGGAAAGTTTAATTGTGTTAAACAATCTCACCGTGGATGTGTCGGTAGGTTTTTGCACATTTAGTAGGTTTGTTCGGGATATAAACCTAAATTCAAACTTGCTTATTTCGTGGGGAACACTACTTGGATATATAGGTAACCCCTGAAATCTTGTTTGAAAGATTCCTTTTTCTGATATACTAGGTCTTTATACTCAGTGATATCTGGGGTATTATTCTGGGACTTCTGCTGAATGGAAGTTCTGACCTAGTCCTCAAATAATACTTTCCGCAATGCTTGAAACATAGCATCACCCTCAGCATATATGATAAGACAATAAAATTGCTTAGCAATGCTGTTGTAAAAAGATCCTCTAAAGGGGACACACCCACAAGTTGAGTCATGATCTCTCTGCTGAACGGTAGTTCTGACCTGAGCTCTCATGATTCTTCATAATTTATTAACCCCTTACAGATATCATTTGTGTTATAATTACCTGTAAGACTGAATATTGGGATCTGGATACGGGAGTATATTCAAGAGGTGGGACACACGTATAAGTTTAAGTCTATAAATCACTTAATTCGTATCCTGGACAGATTGAAAATTGTGTGAGAATTTAAAGTGGATCAGTATATCGACAATCTAAGTGAATTGTTTAATACTTAAAGTGTTAAAAAGCTCAACGGTACTTGTGACTTGTCAGAAACTGATATGATCCTCTAACGCATACTCAAACAAAAATATTGTCTGTAAATATGTTTGTACATATTTCTTTACTGCTTTATATTTTCAGAAAATACAAAAAGATTTTGATTTCTGCTTTATTTTCGACAACTGATATTTGAGATGCTGAGTTTCAAAATCTAAGTAAGCTGATTGTGTTTCTGAAAATAAAACAAGTTCATTAATTTGAAACTTGAATTAAAATCAAAAATTTCAAAAATAGTTTGTGATATCTCCAAGGTCATTAACTTGAACTTGGATGATAAACTGTGAGGGAGTTGGATTCTTTAATGCTGCCAAATCTATAAAGTTTGTTGACAGGGGGAGTGGATTAGAGAAGATTGATTGATAATATGAAAATATTGTATTTATGAATGGATGAGAAATAGCAGATGATAGTCCAGACTACGATCCCAAGAGCAGAGTTTAAGGGGGAGTCTGAAGACAAGTTTGAAACAAAGAGGAGCTTGTAGATGGAAAGCTAGGTGTCGATCCCAAAGCACGGAAGCTTGATGAAAGGGGGAGCCTGAAGCTGATAGAAGAAGAGAAAGATTGTTGGATGCTTACAATGTTACAACTTGAAAAGAAAAGACAGAATGATCAAGACTGAAGATGTGTCATATTGAAGATTAGTCACTGAAGACTTTGTCAATATCCGAGGGGGAGTCTGTTAGTGCATTACGTCTATTGACTTCGTCTTGTATCATGTAACGTAATAGGATAGGTTAGGTTAATCAATGCACGAGGTTCGAGAAACGATTGTTAGAGGTTAACGGAGTGATTTCGCTCATATGGACATGTCCATATAAGCGAAATCAGAAACAAGTGATTTCGCTCATATGTCATGTTCACATAAGCGAAATCATGCTCACTATATAAGGTGCACATGTTAGTTCATTTGGTATCGCAACTTCAGAACTGTAACGAAGTGCTGCCGGATTTCTGTCAAGGTTGTGATAGTTGTTAAATGCAATATAAGTGACAGATATTAGATTATCAAGCTGTTTCTGTGTCTAGTTCTCTGATTCCGCCTTTGAACTGGACTTAAAACTCTTCTGATCGACTCAATCGGGTCAAACAACGATCCAACATGATTCTCTTGGGATTTGCATATACCGACTAACCACCCTCACCGAATATGAAAAAATTGGACGCGTATGTAACAAATAATTAAGACATCCCGCTATTGTACGATAGTTACTTCTGGTTCGTCTTCGGATTTTGACAGTTTGAGCCCCTATCCCATTGAACACGTTCTCGAGTTGTAACCTTCATCTCGAGAAACTTCAATACCTAAATAATAAGCTAACTTATCAAGATCCAACGTCTCAAAATGTAAAGCCACCATTTCCCTAAACTCGTGTATGAATTTCAAATTTGTCCATGTCACAAATAAATCATCAACATAAACTACAACTATAAAAAATGAGCATTAACCACTTTTCGATAAACCGACTTCTCTTCTAAGCATTGGCGTCAAGCTTTATGTTCCATACTCTTAGGGCATGCCTAAGGCAATATAAAGCTTTTACTAATTTGTAGACTTTCTGTTTTTCACTTGGTTTTCGAACCCCTCTGGTTGACACACGTAAACTTATTCCTCTAAATCACCACAAAGAAATGTCGTTTTTACGTCTAAATGATGAATCTTCCATCCTTTCCCAACTGTGAGAGCAATCAATAATTGTAAGATTAAATATATTATGTAACAATATTTAATCTATAGCCATTATAATCATTTACATAATATAGATCAAAATATATAATAACCTATTAAATAATTAGTTGGTAATTGTTGATGGACCATATTACCCTTATTAACTAATTTAGGTTTCCTCCTGGGTGCTTATATAAGGAGAATTAAGTGGAGGTTAAGGGGTTACTCAGTTACACAATCAAACACATACCCTATTAGTCATAACATCAATTTTCGACCTCCTCTCCTAATCGAATCCCCTATTCGATTTCTAAGTCCCCATCATCAGTCAGCACCCTAAGGAGGAACCAGATCAAGATGACAAGCATGTCGAACTCCATTACTGGATTCTCCACTGCACTTTCTGCTGTGACAGGTATGTTTTACTGTTTTCCCTCATGTATAAACAGAACTGAACCAACATGTGGTATCAGAGCATATGTTGATTAGTCAGTTCTGTTTTCGTATCCATCAATTCTGGGATAGAAACTTGGAAAACGGAATTTTGAAAGCCACATATAATTAACAGCAGTTTTCGAGTCGGATATAATCACACGAAATCCCTGTTTTCGTAAAAGATTAATAATGTATTCACTCGAAATCAAATGGGTTTATGTTTTTACAACCGAAATCTGTTTAGAAGTCTTAAAAGTTTCAGGTTTCGGATTCCAGAATTTTATTTTTATGTTTAGGGTTCATCGCATGTTCTTAGAAAATTCGAAAAATTATGTTATGATTTGGAATATGATTCGGATTATTAAGTGTTTTTTCCTGTTTTGATCTGTTTTGTCCTCTAAAAAATTTTCGAAAACTGTTATTAGATAAACAGATTATGATTTTCGAAATATTTGGTAAAATTAGATCAGCACTGAAATAGGAAACATTATCACATAATCCCTTAGATTTCAAATTTCAGTTATGTTTCCACATTCACAGCTGTTAACAGGAAGTTTCGAGACCATCAGATTACGACTCGAGACCATCAGTCTCGACTCGAGACAACAAGGTCTCGACTCGAAATCATCAGGCCATTAAACCTTCATAACTCGAGACAAAGGTCTCGACTCGAGACCATTAGATCTCGACTCGAGACCATAACGTGTCAACTCGATACCATAACGTATCAACTTGAGACAGAGGTCTCGACTTGAGATCATTAGATCTCGACTCGAGACCATAACGTGTCAACTCGAGACAAAGGTCTCGACTCGAGACAACAAGGCTGTGACTCGAAACCTCATTATTTTTAAGCTGTGTTTAATGTGAACTAAAAAAATTTTCGGGGCTCCCGCCCCGAACCCCGGGTGGTTTCCTATTAAATGAATGGTTTTGTAATTTACTTAGTTAATTAATCAGAATCAGATAATGTTTTGCAAAACCAGAATAGCTTAACTTGAATGAGCTTTTGATGTATCATTTCTGGCCAAAGCTGACTTGATACATCTACTTATCGTTCAAGTATTACGAAAGCTATGTTGTGTGTGCATCATAAGCATGAATGTCTTAATTTCTGGCCAAAGCTGATTTAATGCATTCATAGATGGCATACTCAACAAGTGCATAACTAAAGTGATTGTTTCAATTTCTGGCCAAAGCTGATTTGTTACAACCACTTTGCACATATGCTTAAATGATTACACTTCTGGCCAAAGCTGTTTTGTCTTCGTTTAAGTAGAATTTTTTAGCTAAGTCTATTATTTTGATGTTAGTAATAGACAATATTACAGCTTCATAATGTAAAATGGTCATTATTTATGCCTGCCTTAGTTTAACTTGCCCTTAGATCACATTAGGACTTCTTCCTTAGTATCATAACTTGCTCATCTTATTTCCACTATCAGCACCCAACTGCGGGATTCCACCTTTGACTGGTGATAACTTTGCTGCATGGAAGGATGCTCTCATGCTTACTCTTGGGCTGCTGGATTTTGATTATGCTCTAAGAGAGAATAAGCCAGCGGACCTTACCACTACTAGTACTGCTGCTGAGCAGTTAACTCATGACAAGTGGACTAGGTGTAACCGCATGTCTCTCATGTTTATGAAGCAGTCCATAAGCAATGCAATCAGGGGAGCCATTCCTGATTCTGAAGATGCTAAAACCTACTTGGAACATGTGGAGGCTCAGTTCAAGGGGACGTCTAAAGCACACGCTAGTACTCTTATTCTCAAGCTGGTGACAACTAAGTATGATGGGAGGAGCGGCATTCGCGAGCACATCATGATGATGAATGACATGGCCAATAAGCTGAAGGGGCTGGAAATGGAAATCAGTGATGGTTTCCTTGTTCATTTCATCATTACTTCGCTTCCTTCGTCCTTTGAAGCATTCAAGATCAATTACAACACTCAGAAGGACAAATGGACGATGAGTGAGCTGGTCGCCATGTGCGTACAGGAGGAAGAGCGTATGAGGATGGATCGCCATACTGATGTTGCCAACTTCGCTACCTCCAACTCTAAGAAGAGGAAGAACAATTATCAGAGGAAGGATACTTCAAAAGTCCAAAGGCCTAATCCTAATCCTAATACAAGTGCACCTTCCAGCTCTAAGAACTCCTTAGGCAGTATCCGCTGCAAGTTCTGTAAAAAGACAGGACACATGCAGAAGGAATGCCCTGACTTTAAGGAGTGGCTGGCTAAGAAAGGTAACGATTATTTTATGATACTTGAGTCCTATAATTTAAGTGTTCCTGCTAATTCTTGGTGGTTTGATTCTGGTTCTATGGTTCATGTTACCAATTCTACTCAGGGATTCCTTTCAATCCGGAAGCTGGAAAGAAACCAAAGAACGCTTAAGGTTGGGGACGATCGAGAATTAGAAGTGAAGGCCATTGGAACATTACAATTAGTTATGAAAACTGGTTTATGTATTAAACTTTATGATACCTTATATGTTCCTGAGGTAACTCGGAACCTTGTATAAGGACCAAAGTTAGACATGGACGGTTTTATTGTTTCCCATGGTCATCGCAAACTCTCTATCCTTTATGATTTTGTTCTTTATGGTACTGGTATTCTGGATGGTGGTCTCTATAGATTAGAACTAGAAGATAACTTTTCCAAATCTTTGTTGTCATATAACATTAATGAATCACTCACAAAGATGGAAGAGAAACGAGACTTAGAAACTTCATCCATGTTGTGGCATCAGCGTTTAGGCCACATCTCAAAAGAACGATTAAATCGTCTCGTAAAGGATGAAGTCTTACCTCCTCTCGATTTCTCTGATTTTGGAACATGTGTCAAATGTCTTAAAGGTAAAATGACATTAGCGAATAAGAAAGGTGCCACTAGGAGTTCTAATTTATTAGAACTCATTCACACTGACATTAGTGGTCCCTACCAAATCGTTGGCATAACAGGACATACTTCATTTATCACTTTTATTGATGATTATTCTCGTTACATGTACTTGTATCTTATTAAGGACAAGTCTGAATCTCTAACAACTTTTAAAGATTATAAGGCTGAAGTTGAAAAGCAATTAGATCGTCAGATTAAAGTTGTGAGATCAGATAGAGGCGGTGAATATTATGGAAGACATACTGATGTGGGTCAAGCTCCTGGTCCATTTTATGAGTTTTGTAAGGGCCAGGGGATTGTGAACCAATACACCATGCCTGGTACACCTCAGCAGAACGGTGTCGCTGAAAGAAGAAATCGTACCCTTATGAACATGGTGCGCAGTATGTTAGCCAACACTAATTTACCATTATTCCTCTGGACTGAAGCGTTAAAAGCAGCTGTTCATATACTCAATAGAGTTCCTTCCAAGTCTGTCCCTAAAACTCCTTATGAACTTTGGACAGGAAGGAAACCGAGTCTTAAATATATGAAAGTATGGGGCTGCATTGCTGAAGCAAAACTTTACAATACTTTCCTAAGGAAACTTGACCCTAAAACAGTTACCTGTTTCTTTATCGGGTATCCTGAGAACTCTAAGGGTTATCGTTTCTATTATCCTTCCCATGTCACCCGTATTGTTGAAACCAAGCGTGCCGCGTTCCTGGAGGATTTCAAGGTCAGTGGGAGCAGTACCAACCCTTACGAAGAATTGCAAGAAGTACAAGACGCGGGGGGGAGAGACTCGTCGCTTACCATTACTCCGATTACTCCTCTTGTACCCAATGCAACTGCTGTACCTGAAGCTACTACACCAACTCCAAATTCACCTCTACAATCAGAACCTATTATACCTCATGACGAAGGCACATCAAATGCTCAAAACCAAGACAACGCTGAACCCGATAATCCACTCAGGAGGTCATCTAGGCAAAGAAGGCCTACTAATTGGGATGATTATGTTACCTACCTGACTGAAATGGATCCCGGAAAGCTCAATGATCCTATCTCTTACAATGAAGCCATTAGCAGTGATCAGTCTTCTGAATGGAATAAAGCAATGATTGAAGAGCTTGAATCCATGAAGAAAAATGACGTTTGGGATTTGGTAGAATTACCCAACGGAGCCAAACCCGTAGGATGTAAATGGGTATTCAAAACAAAACTGGATCCGAATGGGAACGTTGAACGCTACAAAGCGAGATTGGTTGCAAAGGGCTACACTCAGAAAGAGGGAATTGATTATCAAGAGACGTTTTCGCCTGTCTCTCGTAAAGATTCATTAAGGATCGTCATGGCCCTAGTAGCTCATTTTGATTTAGAGTTACATCAGATGGACGTTAAAACCGCTTTCCTTAACGGAGATTTGGACGAAGATGTTTACATGAAACAACCTGAAGGCTTTAAACCTGAAGGTGAGGAGCATCTAGTCTGTAAGTTGAAGAAATCCATTTACGGGTTAAAACAAGCATCACGTCAGTGGTACCTCAAGTTTGATGAAGTCATGAAGAAACAAGGTTTTATAAAGAATCAAGTGGATCAATGCACCTACCTCAAGATGAGTGGGAGCAATTTTACTATACTTGTCCTTTACGTAGATGATATTCTATTGGCAAGTAATAGTTTAGACATGTTGCATGAGTCGAAGCGGTTACTTTCGCATAACTTCGACATGAAGGATCTCGGAGAGGCTTCTTACGTCATTGGCATCGAAATTCACCGAGATAGACACAGAGGGATCTTAGGATTGTCCCAGAAGGCTTACATAGATCGTGTCCTTACGCGTTACAACATGCAACAGTGCAAACCCTCCGTCGCTCCAGTAGTTAAGGGAGATGTTTTCGGTTCATTCCAGTGTCCGACAACAGAGGTTGAGAAGGAGCAAATGAGCCAGATACCTTACGCGTCAGTAGTAGGGAGCTTGATGTATGCTCAAGTCTGTACTCGCCCAGATATCGCTTATATTGCTGGAATGTTAGGCCGTTATCAGACTAATCCTGGCCTAGATCACTGGAAAGCAGCTAAGAAGGTACTTCGATATCTGCAAGGGACGAAAGACTATAAACTGACTTATAGAAGAAGTGATCATTTAGAAGTGGTGGGCTATTCTGATTCTGACTTTGCAAAGTGCAAAGATGACAAGAAATCCACTTCGGGCTATATCTTTATGTTAGCAGGCGGCCCTATCTCATGGAAGAGTCATAAACAACAGTTGACCACAACTTCCACAATGATGGCAGAGTACATTGCTGTTTATAACGCAACCTGTCATGGAATGTTGCTTAGAAATCTTATCACTGGACTCAAAATTGTTAATTCCATTTCTAGACCATTGAAGCTTTACTGTGATAATTCAGCTGCCGTTAGTTTCTCGAACAGTAACAGTTCGACTGGAGCTGGTTTATATCTCGATACAAAATATCTGTTCGTACGTGAACGAGTTGAGGAAAATAATCTTTGTATCGAGTATATTAGTACTAAGGATATGCTTGCGGATCCGATGGCTAAAGGTATCCCTCCTAAGGTTTATGAAGAACATGTTTGTAATATGGGATTTAGTAAAGACCTTATTTAAGCATATTGTACTAGCTTATGTTTTATGTTAATGAAATTTCCTCAGTTTGATTTTGTATGTCTCTTAGAATATGTTCAACCGGTATAATGGCATATTGACAAATAAAGTTACAAATCAAACAAAGGGCTTACGCGTATTTTGATCATAACGATTAGGTTTTAAATTAAGGCTATAGTATGATTAATGGGGGTCCTGAGTCGCATAATGATTCAACGGCTGTATTTCTCTGCTATAGTACTTGTTTAAGGCTAAAATGAGTGTTAACTCCTGATCAGGTTTTAAAAAGTGGTAGAATGTAAGATTAAATATATTATGTAACAATATTTAATCTATAGCCATTATAATCATTTACATAATATAGATCAAAATATATAATAACCTATTAAATAATTAGTTGGTAATTGTTGATGGACCATATTACCCTTATTAACTAATTTAGGTTTCCACCTGGGTGCTTATATAAGGAGAATTAAATGGAGGTTAAGGGGTTACTCAGTTACACAATCAAACACATACCCTATTAGTCATAACATCAATTTTCGACCTCCTCTCCTAATCGAATCCCCTATTCGATTTCTAAGTCCCCATCATCAGTCAGCACCCTAAGGAGGAACCAGATCAAGATGACAAGCATGTCGAACTCCATTACTGGATTCTCCACTGCACTTTCTGCTGTGACAGGTATGTTTTACTGTTTTCCCTCATGTATAAACAGAACTGAACCAACAATAATCACATGAGTGCAATCAATAATCACATTGTCTTGAGCTGAACATAGCCTTTTGCCACCAAACACGCTTTGTGTTTATTAATCGAACCGTCTACATCTCTCTTGACTCTAAAGACCCATTTCAACCCGATGGGTTTAATGCCTTCCGGTAGAAAAGTCAACATCCACGTGTTCATTTCCCCCTCTCGACTCGATATCAATTTTCATAACTTTTATCCACTTCGATTTAGTTTTCCCAAGTAAAGTTCCTTGGTTCCTCGTCAAATGTTAAAAACAATTCTTCACACGTCTCGTTAGCATTTAACTCGTATTCAATAAACTTTGTTGGTAACACAAAACTCTGAGTGAATTTTCTGACCTGGTTCGACCCAAAGACCTACTAGCGTTGAGTTGTTGCTTCAGAATCAGAACGGGTTGAGACTCCACTATTTGATTACTGAAAACCTGGGTTGCCTGTAAATGGGTCTGGGCCTGTTCTGGGTTCTATTTCGCTACCCATTAAAGGGCCTGGTCCTATTCTGCTGTTCACCATAGCGCTGCTCACCCTGTGTTGTTGGGCTAGCTCGAGTCCACTACATCATCACCACTTGGTCTAGGCCTAATCGGCCCAAAACCAATATCGACCGTATTACCCCACATCACACTAAACATCCCTAGGTCATCTTGATTGTTTTCACATTATTCCAATTCCAACGAGTTTTCTCATCAAAATCGACATGCACGCTTATAATGATCTTGTTTTCTCGCGCTTGAATAACTGGTAACCACACGAACCAGGCTCTAAACAAAGGTATAACAACTCTCCTAAAATCTTTAAAACATCCCTATATGTCCTAAGAGTTTTTTGTTGTAAAAATTGGTCTTTAAAATAGATAATTTTCACATAATTGTGTTAGAAATTATTAGATCTAGGGGAAAATATACACTAATAGAGAACTGCAATATTCTTATTTTATTGAACTTGCATTTGAATACCCATGGCCATTATAGAAATGGATTTATTACATTAGTCATATTTATTAGAAGTAACAAGACCAATTTGTTTAACCAAAAGGCCTTTGATTGTAGCAATCAAGATTGTCTCCAGGACTAACTCCCAAAATACTACAATACCTTCTATAAAACCCAATTCTGTCCTCCACCCTACTATCCTGACCATGCCCGCATTCTAAACCACCATTGATGATGTTCGTGATCACACCGAAACCCGAGACACGACCAGCTGACCTGTCAGCGGCTGATGGTGTCCACCTTCTAGTGATAACGTCATGGCTTGTTACCTTGTGGAGTCATCCAGTACCATATTGCTGACTGGAAAGATAAGGTTGGATCGGTGGCTAAAAGATCGGGATTGTTGATCAAGTCCCTTCCAATTGATCTCCCAAACAGCCCATAGTTGTAGTTGCTGTCAAATAATTATTGGATGTTATAGTTAGTAACAAAACATGTTAATTTAGGTTATATATATATATATATATAACATCTGAAATTATTTAGATTAGTTATGATAGAAATATAGAATATATTCAAGCTGGCTAGTCAAAGGTTGCAAAAGTTATACTACATATTAAAATTTCAACAACGTTTTGAACAGTAACGTAAAGGGGTATCTTCGTAATTTCATTTGCCTGTCATCTTAAAATGAAGAGAGCGTGGTCATAAGGTTAGAGAGAGAGAGAGAGAGAGAGAGAGCGCGACAGAAGGGGTGGGAGACGGTGGTTCCACTGCGCCTGCTCCGCCGCTGCGCCTGCTCCGCCACTGCGCCGGCGTGTAAACCACAGTTAGGTGCCAGCCACCGATCCTTACGGTGCCTTCACGGTGGCGCGCCGGCGGTGGTTCTGTTCCCATGGTCCAGATGGTGTACGAGGTCGACCGAGGTGGCGTAAACTCGAGGGGGTATTTAGGGGTTTTCTTTTAACACGGGTTCTAAAAGAAAGAGGCGTGGCGTTGAAGTTGGAACAGGCGGTTGGGGGTTCTAGGGTTAGGGGTAGCTGAAGACAACAGTGGCGGTTGGGGGTTCTAGGGTTCCGGTGAGGTACCGTTGACTAATCGGTCGACGGTTGGGCTTCTAGGGATCTGGCGGGTTTTACCGGTGACTAATCGGTCGACGGTTGGGGGTTCTAGGGTTCCGGTGCGGGTTTTACAAGGTATGTTTTCAGTTTTTTATTAGTTTTTGGTGTTAGTGTCTCTGGTACTTTTGTTATGTACATCAGTTTTAGATTTCTGTAAGAGTTGCTGATAATAGTTGCTTATGTTTGTCTATTGAAGACCATTTTAATGTATTTGAGTAGTTTTTATGAGTGCTGGTGAAAGGCTTGTAGCTCTCGAAGTGGGTTTACTTGATCCGAAAATGGCCATCGGGAAAGGATGACTTGGATTTGGCTATTGCTAGGTTATCTTTTCCATGGGGAGATCGAGTATCACTAAGAATTTTTGATATTATGAGGTCCACTATCAACAGCACCAAGAAACTGTTTGTGGTATCTTTTTTTTTTTCTTTGTAACTTACTCCAGTTGATCAGATAAAGTAACTGCAAGTTTTTTATCTTAATTATATAAAAAGGTCCATTTTTATCTACAGGTATTACATGGTATTGAGATGCATGTTGTGAATAACCGTGAGATATGATCATTTTACTTCAACAAGTGGATGATGTTATTGGTCAACTTTAATGGACGGGGGTTGAGGTGAGAATAGTTATCTATATTTTTTTTTAAAGAGTTAAATGCCATTTTAGTCCCTGTGGTTTGGGCCATTTGGCCAGTTTAGTCCAAAGGTTTCATTTTTAACCTGTGGGTCCAAAAAGGTTTCACAGTTGCCATTTTAGTCCACTGGGTTAACTTCATCCATTTTTTCTGTTAACGAGAAGGCCAATTCGGTCATTTTATATGGCTGAATTGTCCTTTTAGTTAACAGAATTACATACAAAATGACCGAATTGGCCTTCCCGTTAACAGAAAAAATGGATGAAGTTAACCCAGTGGACTAAAATGGCAATTGTGAAACCTTTTTGGACTCATAGGTTAAAAATGAAACCTTTGGACTAAACTGGCAAAATGGCCCAAACCACAGGGACTAAAAATGGCATTTAACTCTTTTTTAAATATATGAAGTTGATGTATCAATATGGTAAATATTGTTATTTGGTTTCAGAATTTACATTTTTTCCTAAAAAGGGCCCCCAAATTTCTTATTCGATGTAGGCCTCCCATAAGCTTGAACCGGCGCTGGTTAAGGTGGCGGATCTGATTAAAAGATCTGGAAGAACATTGAAAGCAAAGAGATCTGAGTAGTCTTCCCTCATGATAATTCATCAAGTCTCTAAGGTTTGATCTAGACCAAATGGAGTTCACTTTGTTCATCAGAAGACTTTTCTTTGCTTCTTTCTTCATATTATCTGCTTCTCAATTGCAAGTAATATGAATTTATAATCTTTTTTTTCGTTCATAGATTTTGGTTCGTAACTATTCCATAGACCGTTAAACTTTTTCCAGGTTTGCATTTCTGTTTTGTTTATATTACAAGTTTTTAAAATGCAAATGTTTTACTCTTCTTTTGGGATATCCATGTTTTGTTGGCGTTTTTGTCATTCTTTTTCTTATTCAAAACATTCGTTGGTGTTGCATAAAGGGGTATTAGAATAGTGAAAGAAGTTGGGAAAATTAAAATTAGTGCTGGGATCATTGCCTATTACAATTTGATATGTTTCATCTTGCGTAAGATTTTGTTTCCCTTTTTATAGCTTGAGCTCATTTCAATAAAAATCTTATAGATACAGTTTGGGTGGCTTTCAATTATAAATTTCCATTTTAGCTAGATTTTTTATGTGCCCAGTTTGAGATAAAACGTAACCCAAATTGACTCTTTTGTTAATACAGATTTGATTCAAATCTGCAACGTCTAAAGATTATATTGTTGTGTTCTCATATTTTTATACAAAATGTTAACCAAGATTTTATTGTTTTGGGGCTGTAGGGTTCCGGGTCATCAACTACACCAACAGAAAATATATATGATGGTAAGGTCATTTCAGTCATTGGCTTGCAATTATTATTAAGCCGTTGCATGTTTTAATAAACAAACTGTTGCAGATAAGGCGATTTGGGTCAAGAACCTACCGCCTAACATGACATCGGAATCATTACTAAAGGTGGTAAAACTATTCGGACCGGTGAAGCAGAATGGTATTCAGATAAAAGAATACGCTAGGGTCTGGTTCATGTTTACTATGATTTTATTATAATATTTTAAAGAAACTTAAAGATCTTGATGCTCCATGGTCAATTTTTATAGTAATTTGCTAATTCCAGTGTTCTTTATTCAGGACGGATATCGTTATGCTTTTGTCGAGTTTGATAGGCAGCGGGTGTTGATTTAGTGGTATACCAAGTATATTTCCATTAAGATAATGTGGAGATTATTGAACTTGATTTTTTTTTTGTTGAACTTGATGGCTGTTGTTATGTTGGTATCTTTTAGGGGAAGCTGGGGAAGTGGTTAGAGAGTTGTGAAGTGGGAAAAAAACTTTTTAGAATAGACTAGGACGACAAAACCATTCAACCTTGATCGTACTAGGCAGAATGTAACAAACAATTGGGTTCTACTTTATGTGAAACCGTATTGTTCATAATTTGTTACTTCAACAATTTGTAAGCCTCGGCCGCAAAGCGGCCGGGTGTTAAACCTAGTATACTTAAATTTTGAATTTTGCTTCCACTTTGTTCTCATAGATCCCTTTATGGTTTTATTAATTTAAAAACTTTCTTTCTGATTAACTAATCATTTTTTATAGAGAAAAATGCCCGGATAGTCCCTGTGGTTTTGCCTTTTTTCACCTATAGTCCCCAACTTTCTAAAACTACCTGAATAGTCCCCAAGTTTTCATTTTTTGTTCCCGGATAGTCCCTGGGTCTAACTTCAGTTATTTTTCTCTGTTAAAATGATGTGAAATGCCAAAAATACCCTTTCCTTAAAAGGCCAAACCATAGGGACTATCCGGGCATCTTCTTCATTTTTATTTATAAAACCCCACCACCACACTTCATCTTCAACCTCCACCCACCATCACCCTCCTCCACCCTTTTTCCTACCCCACACCCACACCCCTATCGGATTTCTCTCTTCCTCTTTCTTTGTCTCTGCAACCTGCAAACACCCAACAAAAAATAGAGATACCCAACCTCCTAACACCACTGTCGGCCACCACCTCCTTACTGATTTGGGCATGTTTCTTTGTTCTTCACTTTTCTTACTCCAGATCCCTAAACATAATCACAATAAACTGCCGCATACATAATTTCTATGAGAAATTAGACGATGGTGGGTTTAGTTTTTTGTGTGCTAGTGAATCACAGTTCATTACTCAATATAGATTTATATCTATCCAGCCATCTCCTCAATTTCCACTAGCTAATCACGATCCAAATAAAAAGAATGGAAGAATTAAAGGGTTTTTTTTTCCTTTGATGGTTTCAGAGATGAACCCAGCAACAATGGGTGATCAAAGACTGATAGCGACCAAAGAGTGATACAAACATGGCGACCTGAAGCAACATCTTGGGCAAAAAAAAACGACCTTAAGTCGCTTCACAGGACCGCAACTCTATGGTTTCAGCCCCATCTGTTAAGAGAGGGATGATGTTAGGGCAAATCCAACTCCAATTAGAGCTCTCATGGCTTTCATGGTGTGAAATTTTGGGTGTTTTGCAACTGGGTTTATGATAACATGATTTGGTGTTTAAGGTTTTGTTTGGATTTTGATGAGAGAAACAGAGGGGGTTTGAAGAAGATCGCAATGGTGGATTTTGTGGCGGGGTGGTCTTGATGGCGGTGGTGGTGGTTGTGGCGGAAGTGGTGGTTGTGGCAGGGGTGATGGTGGTCAGTGGTGGAGGTGGAGCTGATGGTGGTGGTGGTACCAGAGAGAAAGAACAGGGAGAGAGAATGTGAGTTACTGGTGATTCGGTCGGAGAGAAGAAAAGGGGAAAGGGGAAAGGGAAAGGGAAAGGGAGGGGGGGGGGGGGTAAAAGGTTAGGTTTTTTTTATTAATTATTAAGGGTATTTTTGTCATTTCACACCGACTTAACAGAGAAAAGTAACTGAAGTTAGACCCAGGGACTATCCGGGAACAAAAAATGAAAACTTGAGGACTATTCAGGTAGTTTTAGAAAGTTGAGGACTATAGGTGAAAAAAGGCGAAACCACAGGGACTATCCGGGCATTTTTCTCTTTTTTATAACAATAAAGTATCAATATGATTTCAGAAAATCACTTGTGGGAAATTGCAAAAAAAAAAAAAAAAAAAGTGTTAAAATGTGGACATCTTTTTTTCTATATCTAAAGTTGTAAACATGACAAAAATGCTAAATATACTCAAAAATCAACTATATATAGATTGTTAAATTATAAACAGTTCTAGAGTTTTTTTTATATATATCTTTTTTGTTTTCTATAAGTAACGACAAAAGCTTTCAAATTTAGGGTAGTTAGTTCTTTTAGAAATTTCTATCGTCTTTTTGTTGCTATCAGCAGATTACTTTAGTGACCTTTAAGCTTTTAATATTTGAACTTTTAGTTATAATATGTGAAAGCAATTTTTTTAACAAAAAAAAATGTAAATAGAGAACTAAATAGAGAACTTTTAGTTATAATATGTGAAAGCAATTTTTTTAACAAAAAAAACGTCGAGAAAGCCATAAAAAGGAAAACCGGTACCGGCCCCAATGTTGTTCGAACGGTATTGACCAGGTTCGTCATGGGAAAGAACAAAAGAATCAATTATATTTGACTCATTCGCTTTTGAATAAAACATTTATCGACATGTAGATAAATATAAGCACGTCATATATATCATTACAATAACGTAAGGGTAAACGTGGTCACTTTATTCGGAAAAAAAACCTAATCTGTGAAGCAGCGTTGAGGGCATGTACATTTGTGCTTCTATCATTTGTACGTTATTATCCGTAGATAAAAATAAGCATGTCGCAACCGTATAGTGATAATTTTATAAAACATCATCCTTTAAAAATTATAAGAGAAAAACAAAATATGCTTAAATTAATTATAATAGTATCATAACAAATATTAAAAAAAAAGTTATTATTATTATTATTATTATTATTATTATATTAATACATCCACACTTTTTTCACTTTTTAATATATAGTTAAAAAAGCTAATAATAAACAAAATTAAACATACAAAAGTAAATGATTAATGTAAATAAGTTTGATGCATAAATTATCCTGCATCGCAAGTTTGCATAATGCAAAATTTGATGACGTCATCCATGATCCAGCCGTGGATAGTAAAAGAAGAAAGAACAAAGAACTATGAAATTACATATATAGCCCCAAACTGTAGCAAACATGTGTTATCAATTGATATATATTATAATGTTATTTTTTGTATATGTATAAAGTGATATAATAAAGGACGCAATCTTCCCGTAAAGGTTATAATGGTTGTGAGTTTTTGCAAGTGATATGATATATTTAAAAGTCGTTTGAAGGATTGTACCTTTTGAAGGGTGTGATATATTTAAAAGTTGTGACATTTTTGTTAGAGGTTTGATATATTTAAAAATACTTTGAAGAGTTGTGACTTTTTGAAAGGGTGTGATTCAAACAATTGTGTCTTAAGTTACTTTTTAATGCAAGGGTATTAAAGGGTGTGTTGTGAAGAGACACAACTATTAAGTTAGCCTAAGGTACCCCAAGTTACTTTTTGTAGGGTTATATAATATATGGTATAAAATATATGGTATAATATATGGTATAATATGAATTTTTATCATATATGAATATGAATTGGACTAAAATTAGATATTTTAGGCTAAAAAAAAAACTTTGATTGGAACGTGTGTGTCTATATTGAATTTGGGACCCAAACATAAAATACAAAGCATTGAGCCAACCATGCAACAACCCTCCTGAGATTCATTACTTACTTTCATATCCAGAGCTATCATAATTGACGCAACACTTTTGTCCAGACTCCAGATCCATCGTTGTTGTTGCCGATCATGTTCAAATCCACCTCTTTCATCTCCAAACTCATTCAAATGTTTAAACTTTGAAGTCGTTGCTCTTGGTGAGTGAAGAAACACGGAACTAATTATGGGACTAATCAGTTTGGTTTATGTTCCTACCATGATGGTTAATCTTCTTTATGGTTTCCTGAGCTCCTTAATGATCGTGGTTATCTGCAAAACAAAACACCGTTACTCGTTAAGAGGGGAATGTGGGGGTTTCCCTCTTAACCGGGCTCCGGCGTGAGAATAAGCGACTGCTTTGGAGAGAATTAAGTAATAAGTGAGAGTAGAGGGAATGGAATGAATAACCTGTGAAGTGAATGTCTATATTTATAGCCGGAGAGGTGTAAGAGGGTGTGGGCTGATGGGCCTTGGGCCGGAAGGCGACAACATGGAGGATATGCTCCTTGTCTCACTGGTGTCGACCGTTAGTGGCTTCTAGGAGCTTTATGGAGTTGGCGCAACGTGATTGGAGCCACGTGTCACTGTTGTCGGCCTGGTCGCCCTTCTGCCATCAGCAGGTAAGTGGAGGTCGTGGGGCAGTTGTCTCTGCCCTGTGATTGGTGCCACATAGGCGTCCTTAAGTACTTTTTGTCTCCTGCATGTCAGATGATCGTGGAGCACGATTGCGCAGGAACAGAAGGACCCTGATTGGCTCTTTTATCCTGCCACTTGTACCTTGTGTACTATCTGGAAAGGCCTCGCGCCGAAGCCACGCGTGATTCTTGCTGAGCACGTTATCACCTCGCGCGATGTTCTTTTTAGAATGCCAAGTGTTGCTAACTGGAGTTTACTCTTATGTGGACCTCGCGCAGCGTTACACAGAGATGTTGTAGCCGCGCGAGGTTGGCAATCAAGAAAATTGCTGATTAAGGAGTATGGTCCTCGCGCGACCTTGCAGGGGGTTGCGCGGCTTTTTGGGACCATACCCTTCAGTGAGACTCCAGATCTATCTTTTTCGGTCTACCCAAGATATTTTGCCAAGTCAACTGGCACCCGCCCTATTCTTGGACCAATTTGAAAGCGACGATTGGCCATGTACATGGTTCCCGGTCGGACTAAACAGTCCGGTCCTCAGAAAAATGTTTCCAATTCCATCAACTAGGTCTTAAATAGTTAAATTCATGACTCATGCTTTTAAAAAAAAGATTAATTTGGGTAATAAAACTTGAATATGGATTTATAGAAAATGGTAAATCCAACACAAAACAACTAGGTCTTAAATAGTTAAATTCATGACTCATGCTTTTAAAAAAAAAGATTAATGTGGGTAATAAAACTTGAATATGGATTTATAGAAAATGGTAAATCCAACACAATACAACACAACACAAAACAAAATAGATAGCGACAAAACGGTGACCGCAAATCTTATTAACACATACCAAAAAATACTCACCAGAAACCCTAGATCTTACAAAGTGTAAGATTCTGAAACAATATCCTGATCATCTTATCATAAAACAAACTACAGAAATATACACAATCACACAGGATACCAAACCTCCTTGTAGTTTGTTGGTATTCAAGTTTACTTGAAACATGAAGGTTACAAGTTCGAGGCAAGGTGCCCCTTTATCATATAGCCACACAATCACACAGGATCTATCAAGACGAGATTAACAAACCCTAACAACATCTAGAGTGAGAAAACACAATAAACAGAACAAGAAGGATATAGTGAACCCTAAGTCCACACATATACCAGCTCTCACTTGAATGTTACAACCAGGCCCTTCACAATCATTCAACTTTCATCGTAGCCACTTGAAGAAACTTTAAAACCATCATAACAATAAACTATATAACATATGAATGATCACAACATGTTATTTCAATAGGATTCATTTGGTTTAACTCAAATTTATACAACAATATTTGGGTTTACAAGTCATATAACATGTCAAATCATGTCAATCTTATAAATCTAGCTAACTTAAAATATATCATAACCATCACACCCTTTGTTTGTCACTACCACCTACTCGCCGTCATCAATGCCGCTACCACTATGTTGTCACTTCACCAGCACCACACATTCACACCACACACACCGTCGTCTCATTTGTCGCCACCGTCATCACCCACCACCCACACCACCTTGTCGTTTATAGTACCATCACCACTTCTGGCACCGGCCTCCACCCACTTCCGCCCCAACAACACCACTCCTGTCACCACATCCTCCATTGTTACCATCATCCCACACCACCTCCACTAGTAGCCATAAAAATGTAAACCAGGTGAACTTTTCTTCTTCTTCTTCTTTATAAAACGACTCATTTCATTCCGAGCCAGTATTAATTAGAGGGGGCAATCTTGACCCAAAGCCTTCCAAGTGGGTCAGTTTGGGTTGCTTTTAAAATTATATGGGTTGGTTTGGGTAAGTAATTATAACATGCATGTTTTGACGCATGACAAATCAAATTGTCTTTTGTTTTTCAAACACCTTGGTTTGACTCGAACCCATTTTGGTTGATTCTTGTTTAACCCAGTTACCCAGACTTGTTATCCGACCCACCAAGCTTTTTGTGAGGCTCACCACCAATCTAAGAGTTTAAGGATCCTTTGTGCAAGCAAAAGAATTTTACACATTCCAATAAGATGCTTGAAAATTACCAAAAACAAAATATCCTCAACTTTTTCTTCCTGTAAAATCATTTGCTCCAATATTCTACACCCACTCCATCATCCACTTTTAGCTTGGTCTTATAAGAAATATATTAACACCCTTTACAAACAATGTTACGTCACAAATATGCTATTCCTCGCAAATGGGTAAGGACATACATCAGTTGCTGAAGCGACTGGTTCTCGTCGTTTTTCCTTTTAAGAAACTGATCATCTTCTAGCAACAACAATTACATGTAGACAAGAAGTCATTGTCTAGTAGTGACTAGAAGTTGAGTGAACCATATAATCTCTAACAATAATTTGAATGACACATATCATATATTTCATTGTTCCAAAAACATAAAAGTTCTCATAATTTTATTTTACATTCCCTAAGTTTAATTTCCTTTATTGTTCAACCCGTGTAATACACGGGTTACTAACCTAGTTATATATAATATAATTTTCTAACCAATGTGATTTTCAAACGAAAGGGTATGACCCAAGTTGACGCAACCCCAGTGGCGGACTCAGGAATTTTTTTCTGGGGGTGCAGAATATTTTCAAAGATTTTAGGCCCTTAGCTAGTTAGCTGTATAAAAATATCGGTTCATAACGGGTCGGGTCGGATCATGTAAGACAAAAGAATATCAAACTAAAATTTATAAATCATCAAAAACACGTCAAACATTATTAAAAATTACAAACGTATTTAAAATTGTGGCCTACAGGTTTTTTTTTTTTTTGAAATATATCCAAAATATCGTCTAAAGATACTAAACACGCCATAAGTTCATTACATTCTTACTCATTGTTTTGCTCCATAAGTTCATAAAATAACACTAAACACTTAAACAAAATAAACAATCATGTTCAACCATTGCTCGTAACTTTCAATTATATTTTTAAACATTAAACCCTAATATTAAATGTTGTTTATTTGTAACTAATCATTTAAACAAACAAAGCTATAAATAAAACAACAAAATCATTTAACTACAAGTCTATAACAACAAAAAAATCAAAAAAATATAAAAAGATTAAACCCTTACACATCTATATTTTCTCCTAATCATCACATAAAAACAAAATAAATAAATACATAAATAAATAAACCATACTAGTTCTATATTGGAATTCTGATGTAATATTGGTCGGTCTAACCGGAATTTTGGGTTTTTCGGTAAAAAAAACTACCAGGTCGTGAGCAGTGGCATCAAGTCACTTGGAGTTTTTTTGGGGGCGGGATTTGGAAATGGAATGGGTGGATGAGTTTGGGTTATTTTATTTAGTTCAAATTTCTTTAGGTTGGGTTTGGGCTTGTGTTAATAAAAATTGATTGCAGATTGGCCTTTGATTGGATTAAATAATTAAGTGAATAAGTGGTTAATAATTATTTTTTTTCTTCGTGGGGCGGTTGAAAATTTTCAAGGGGTGCGGGTGAAAAATTCCAAGGGGTGCGGTCGGGATTTCCGACGAAAAATAACACTAAAAAATATTTTTTCATGGGGTGCGCCCGCCCACCCTAGGCTTAGAGTGGGTACGCCCCTGCGCAACCCCGCGCGTTACGGCAGGTTGTTGATTATAAATGCGTTTAGTATCATTGTATAAGATGCAAAGATTTTAACTTTATGCAACAATGGTGATTTGGTGTTATGCGAGAGGTCGTACCGGTCTCTGGGAAGGCGGCTATTGACGGAACAATTAAACCATTACGTCGCTTGAACGCCCAAAGTATGTTGATTCTTGCTTGATGGATAAACAATTACACATACCCTTTGATATTTATTTAGGATATTAAAATATGGTCAGAAATATCCAGATTAGTTTATTAAGAATTGATAAGTAACTAGTAAGATTTCCGCGTGTTGCGGCGGACACTTGATCGATTGGTTCGATTCATTACAACACTGGTATGATACCGGCACTCGATATAGCACCCGATACCTGTGTCGATGTTATTCGGTCAGAATCGGTTGGGACGTTGGGTTGGTCACGACATGGTAGGAACGTCGAGAAAGCCATAAAAAGGAAAACCGGTACCGGCCCCAATGTTGTTCGAACGGTATTGACCAGGTTCGTCATGGGAAAGAACAAAAGAATCAATTATATTTGACTCATTCGCTTTTGAATAAAACATTTATCGACATGTAGATAAATATAAGCACGTCATATATATCATTACAATAACGTAAGGGTAAACGTGGTCACTTTATTCGGAAAAAAAACCTAATCTGTGAAGCAGCGTTGAGGGCATGTACATTTGTGCTTCTATCATTTGTACGTTATTATCCGTAGATAAAAATAAGCATGTCGCAACCGTATAGTGATAATTTTATAAAACATCATCCTTTAAAAATTATAAGAGAAAAACAAAATATGCTTAAATTAATTATAATAGTATCATAACAAATATTAAAAAAAAAGTTATTATTATTATTATTATTATTATTATTATTATATTAATACATCCACACTTTTTTCACTTTTTAATATATAGTTAAAAAAGCTAATAATAAACAAAATTAAACATACAAAAGTAAATGATTAATGTAAATAAGTTTGATGCATAAATTATCCTGCATCGCAAGTTTGCATAATGCAAAATTTGATGACGTCATCCATGATCCAGCCGTGGATAGTAAAAGAAGAAAGAACAAAGAACTATGAAATTACATATATAGCCCCAAACTGTAGCAAACATGTGTTATCAATTGATATATATTATAATGTTATTTTTTGTATATGTATAAAGTGATATAATAAAGGACGCAATCTTCCCGTAAAGGTTATAATGGTTGTGAGTTTTTGCAAGTGATATGATATATTTAAAAGTCGTTTGAAGGATTGTACCTTTTGAAGGGTGTGATATATTTAAAAGTTGTGACATTTTTGTTAGAGGTTTGATATATTTAAAAATACTTTGAAGAGTTGTGACTTTTTGAAAGGGTGTGATTCAAACAATTGTGTCTTAAGTTACTTTTTAATGCAAGGGTATTAAAGGGTGTGTTGTGAAGAGACACAACTATTAAGTTAGCCTAAGGTACCCCAAGTTACTTTTTGTAGGGTTATATAATATATGGTATAAAATATATGGTATAATATATGGTATAATATGAATTTTTATCATATATGAATATGAATTGGACTAAAATTAGATATTTTAGGCTAAAAAAAAAACTTTGATTGGAACGTGTGTGTCTATATTGAATTTGGGACCCAAACATAAAATACAAAGCATTGAGCCAACCATGCAACAACCCTCCTGAGATTCATTACTTACTTTCATATCCAGAGCTATCATAATTGACGCAACACTTTTGTCCAGACTCCAGATCCATCGTTGTTGTTGCCGATCATGTTCAAATCCACCTCTTTCATCTCCAAACTCATTCAAATGTTTAAACTTTGAAGTCGTTGCTCTTGGTGAGTGAAGAAACACGGAACTAATTATGGGACTAATCAGTTTGGTTTATGTTCCTACCATGATGGTTAATCTTCTTTATGGTTTCCTGAGCTCCTTAATGATCGTGGTTATCTGCAAAACAAAACACCGTTACTCGTTAAGAGGGGAATGTGGGGGTTTCCCTCTTAACCGGGCTCCGGCGTGAGAATAAGCGACTGCTTTGGAGAGAATTAAGTAATAAGTGAGAGTAGAGGGAATGGAATGAATAACCTGTGAAGTGAATGTCTATATTTATAGCCGGAGAGGTGTAAGAGGGTGTGGGCTGATGGGCCTTGGGCCGGAAGGCGACAACATGGAGGATATGCTCCTTGTCTCACTGGTGTCGACCGTTAGTGGCTTCTAGGAGCTTTATGGAGTTGGCGCAACGTGATTGGAGCCACGTGTCACTGTTGTCGGCCTGGTCGCCCTTCTGCCATCAGCAGGTAAGTGGAGGTCGTGGGGCAGTTGTCTCTGCCCTGTGATTGGTGCCACATAGGCGTCCTTAAGTACTTTTTGTCTCCTGCATGTCAGATGATCGTGGAGCACGATTGCGCAGGAACAGAAGGACCCTGATTGGCTCTTTTATCCTGCCACTTGTACCTTGTGTACTATCTGGAAAGGCCTCGCGCCGAAGCCACGCGTGATTCTTGCTGAGCACGTTATCACCTCGCGCGATGTTCTTTTTAGAATGCCAAGTGTTGCTAACTGGAGTTTACTCTTATGTGGACCTCGCGCAGCGTTACACAGAGATGTTGTAGCCGCGCGAGGTTGGCAATCAAGAAAATTGCTGATTAAGGAGTATGGTCCTCGCGCGACCTTGCAGGGGGTTGCGCGGCTTTTTGGGACCATACCCTTCAGTGAGACTCCAGATCTATCTTTTTCGGTCTACCCAAGATATTTTGCCAAGTCAACTGGCACCCGCCCTATTCTTGGACCAATTTGAAAGCGACGATTGGCCATGTACATGGTTCCCGGTCGGACTAAACAGTCCGGTCCTCAGAAAAATGTTTCCAATTCCATCAACTAGGTCTTAAATAGTTAAATTCATGACTCATGCTTTTAAAAAAAAGATTAATTTGGGTAATAAAACTTGAATATGGATTTATAGAAAATGGTAAATCCAACACAAAACAACTAGGTCTTAAATAGTTAAATTCATGACTCATGCTTTTAAAAAAAAAGATTAATGTGGGTAATAAAACTTGAATATGGATTTATAGAAAATGGTAAATCCAACACAATACAACACAACACAAAACAAAATAGATAGCGACAAAACGGTGACCGCAAATCTTATTAACACATACCAAAAAATACTCACCAGAAACCCTAGATCTTACAAAGTGTAAGATTCTGAAACAATATCCTGATCATCTTATCATAAAACAAACTACAGAAATATACACAATCACACAGGATACCAAACCTCCTTGTAGTTTGTTGGTATTCAAGTTTACTTGAAACATGAAGGTTACAAGTTCGAGGCAAGGTGCCCCTTTATCATATAGCCACACAATCACACAGGATCTATCAAGACGAGATTAACAAACCCTAACAACATCTAGAGTGAGAAAACACAATAAACAGAACAAGAAGGATATAGTGAACCCTAAGTCCACACATATACCAGCTCTCACTTGAATGTTACAACCAGGCCCTTCACAATCATTCAACTTTCATCGTAGCCACTTGAAGAAACTTTAAAACCATCATAACAATAAACTATATAACATATGAATGATCACAACATGTTATTTCAATAGGATTCATTTGGTTTAACTCAAATTTATACAACAATATTTGGGTTTACAAGTCATATAACATGTCAAATCATGTCAATCTTATAAATCTAGCTAACTTAAAATATATCATAACCATCACACCCTTTGTTTGTCACTACCACCTACTCGCCGTCATCAATGCCGCTACCACTATGTTGTCACTTCACCAGCACCACACATTCACACCACACACACCGTCGTCTCATTTGTCGCCACCGTCATCACCCACCACCCACACCACCTTGTCGTTTATAGTACCATCACCACTTCTGGCACCGGCCTCCACCCACTTCCGCCCCAACAACACCACTCCTGTCACCACATCCTCCATTGTTACCATCATCCCACACCACCTCCACTAGTAGCCATAAAAATGTAAACCAGGTGAACTTTTCTTCTTCTTCTTCTTTATAAAACGACTCATTTCATTCCGAGCCAGTATTAATTAGAGGGGGCAATCTTGACCCAAAGCCTTCCAAGTGGGTCAGTTTGGGTTGCTTTTAAAATTATATGGGTTGGTTTGGGTAAGTAATTATAACATGCATGTTTTGACGCATGACAAATCAAATTGTCTTTTGTTTTTCAAACACCTTGGTTTGACTCGAACCCATTTTGGTTGATTCTTGTTTAACCCAGTTACCCAGACTTGTTATCCGACCCACCAAGCTTTTTGTGAGGCTCACCACCAATCTAAGAGTTTAAGGATCCTTTGTGCAAGCAAAAGAATTTTACACATTCCAATAAGATGCTTGAAAATTACCAAAAACAAAATATCCTCAACTTTTTCTTCCTGTAAAATCATTTGCTCCAATATTCTACACCCACTCCATCATCCACTTTTAGCTTGGTCTTATAAGAAATATATTAACACCCTTTACAAACAATGTTACGTCACAAATATGCTATTCCTCGCAAATGGGTAAGGACATACATCAGTTGCTGAAGCGACTGGTTCTCGTCGTTTTTCCTTTTAAGAAACTGATCATCTTCTAGCAACAACAATTACATGTAGACAAGAAGTCATTGTCTAGTAGTGACTAGAAGTTGAGTGAACCATATAATCTCTAACAATAATTTGAATGACACATATCATATATTTCATTGTTCCACATTTCCACCCATCTCACTTCCCCAGCCAATAGCCATTTAACTCATTTTCTTTTATAGCTAAACATTTTTTATTTATCCATGTTACCTCTATAACTAAATATAAAATCAATGAACTCATCTACACATAACATTCTCCTTATTTATTAAGTTGAACATTTAAAATACCCATTGTAGAAATGGTTCTATTACATAACATCTTTATTATAAGCGACATGATCAATTTGTTTAACCAAAAGGCCTTTGATTGTAGCAATCAAGATTGTCTCCAGGACTAACTCCACTGCATTGTTCTTGCCCTGTCCGCATTCTAACCGGCCGTTGATGATGTTCGTGATCACACCGAAACCCGAGACACGACCAGCTGCACTGTCAGCAGCTGATGGCGCCCATTTTCTAGTGATAACATCATGGCTTGATGGTTTGTTATATTGTTGGGTCATCCAGAACCATATTGCTGACTGGAAAGATAGTGTTTGCTCTGTAGCTAAAAGATCAGGGTTGTTGATTAAGTCCCTCTTAACCGAGCTTCCAAACAGCCCATAGTTGTAGTTGCTGTCAACTTGTTGGATACATTTACAATGTCTAAAAATGTCACATGTAACTAAATATTTGTGAAGAAAGAACTTACTGAGATAGTTGGATAGGTCCTCTACCAAAGTAGCTTTGGGGACATGGCCAATCAGGGGAGTCACAGTACCTATTCGTCTGGTCTTCTTCTCTAACAAAGCAATATCCCCATGCAAATGGGCCATCTGGTGCAGATGGCCATCCACCTCCACCTACACATGCATACATATGGTCAACAAAAAAGTCAAAATACAAAGTCAACGATGAACATGTCCTTTAGTTTTTTTTATAGTTTTCTGAGCAACAATCTTTTACACCTAAATATATAACACCTAATATTTCAGTTGCTACGATTTGAACTCGTATCACTTTTTGCGAGGGCAAACATCATACCGCGCTAAACCACTAATTAATTCATGCGTAAAAGTCCTTCCTTTATTAATTTCCATCACAAAAAACAAACAAACAAACTAATTCAAATAAAACCTGTTGTTTCATGGGAGGTTTGAGCGAAGAAAGCCGCGAGCTCTCTTCTTTGGTCTTCAGCACTCCCGGTGGTGCCGAATCCATTATAAAATCTTGCAGCATTAATGAAAGCGGCATAAGTGTAAAATCCATTTGCATGGCATCTGGGGTCGTTTCGGTACTTGAGCATTTCATCAAACACGGATGAAGTAATGATGGAGTCAACAGTATCACCACCAGTGGAAACAGATGTTAACAGAAACACAAACGTTAAGAGGAGAAATGTATTCATGGTTTGTTGTTTGATTGATGTGTGGAAGTAACGTGGTGTATTTATAGTCATATATATGTTGTTTCATTTTTATTTTTATTTTTATTTTTTTGAGACCGCTTATTTGTCCATGATTATGAATGGTCGAATGGACTAAATATTCTTTTTCATATTTTTATAATGCAGATTATTAATAAGGAATTGTATACGTGTGTAAAGTAATTAATCAGTTATCAAATTTTTATAGTCATAAATTAAAGGTAATTAATCAGTCATCAAATTTTTATAGTCATAAATTAAAAATGGAAAACTCTCAAAAAGAAATTTTAAAAATATTAATACCAAATTAACTATCAGGTGTTTAAATAAACACGTAAATTACTAAAGTAAATCACTCACGCATTTTTATTTTTATAATAAAATATAAACATATAAAAACCGCTAAAATTGGTATAAAAATGTTTAGTTTGAAATCAGGACTTCAGATGATAAAATTCGGGTATGAGGATTGGGCACAGAGTGTTTTTGGGCTCTTTAATTCCAACAAACATAGCGCAAGTTAATCCCTTTTCTTAACACATTTGCGTTTTCTTATAGCAAAACTTTTTTCTTAAAAGAAAAGTTTTAAGACTTCTAACACATTATTCCATACTAGTGGGTTTACCCGCGCGTTGCCGCGGGATCTAATGTGTACAAAACGCAAAAATGAATATTTAATAGTACAACCAAGTAGTCAACGTTGTGTTTCGAATAAGCCCTTCTAAAATAAATACTTAGATGTTCGTGAAGTAGGAGGTAACCAATTTGCACCCTCGTTTGTTTCATATTTGACTAAGTTGACATGATAATTGATAACTTCTATCTTGCCAAAGTATATATTGGATCAACTAAAACATTTGTTTCTTGAGGAATTTGTCACATGCTTCTGTCTTCCCTTTCATCACATTTCCAAATATGGATATTTAAGGAAACAAAGAATGGTAGCTTGACAATGTTTTTTTCTATCAAGTCGTTCTTTTAGGACTTTTCAACAAAACTAAAATATAAACAAAGATAGAAAAAAAAACTTCTCAACAAAAATAACATGCACACATCGTAACGTTTTTATTTTGTTAAAAAAACTTTATAGAAGATAAAACAAAACGTAACACATGTTTTGCGTGATTTTTTATTTTGTTAATATCAAACCCCGTTCTGTAACACCATCCCCAATCCCGTAGACTTTTTCACTTAGACCTTTATACAAACAGTTAAACTTACAAATTAAACCCTCTTAATTTAATTTTTTTCACTTAAACCTTTACACTAATAGGTAAAATACAAAATAAATCCTCTTATTTGTTTTAATAAATTTCGCCATAAAGTTATAAAATCAAACTTAATGCATATACCCAAAAAGATAACAATAATTATTTTACACAAATTGAAAACTATAATAACGAATATCAGTAACAGTTTCGGTAGAGCCGACACTCGTACCATCGTTCATTCAAAACAGCCATAGTACCGATATTGTAATAGCTCAAAATTTGAAACATTTATTCGTATTAAAATATCACTAATTATACATAAATACATTTCACTGATTATGTAGTATGCAAATGTACGGTTCTAACATAAATGCAGGTTCTAATATCCATGGATGAAATCCCTAGAATGCCCCTAAAGTGTGTTTAGACTTTGAACAATGTCCGAGTTTCTCCCCTATAAAATGGTTTGTTCTCTCTTGTACATCATGCTTCAAAATTTATACGCGTGGTAAAATTACAATCTTGTACATTAGATTTGCTTTATATAGTAAATAGTGGGGATGCCCACGCGTTGAAGCGGGTGCTCTATTTTGCCGCATTGTAGAGCGGTACCATTCCTCACAAACACCCTTAGATCGGTTCATGTCAATCGTTATGACCCATTAACACAAGTGGGTTGTCAATGATTATTTTCCTTATTAAAATATTATAAACAGCTTAAAACATATATCTTTTTATTGCAAGAAACATACATAAGACATCATTTACCTCCAATAGGTATGCAATTTCAAACCCACTGTACACAAACATATATTAAGAAGTTACAATGAAAAGTTGACACATATGTTGAAAAAATCATATATAAAACAAGCAATAAAATGATTAATGCACCACTTATGAACGCTAAAAGCATAATAAGTAAAGTGTCACTTACAATCCTACTGCAACAACAGCAGCTGGGACACATTTATGAGGGACAATTTGATGTAATCAATAGTCAGGTCACTCTAAACCTACAACAAATATGTTTATCAGTTGCACATATGTTGGATAAACAACAAAGTTCAATGTAATACTCAAACTTATGGTCATGCGTAATAAAATTTTTAAAACGTATGCTTTATAACAGGCGTAAATTAAAATTTCAAAATCTTTATTTTTTTTTAAACAAAGGGATCTCAATGGTGCATACCTTTCTACTGTGAAGACTCTATCTTGGACCCTCAGCCACAGTTGACTCTTTGACTCATTCAATAGGAATTACCCATTTGACCTGTTATCTAAATAAATAGGCTATAGTATTTTGCCAATCTAGTGATCATGAGTAGTTTATCATCCCCAAACTAAAGAATTAAAGATTAGACAAAGATATGAAAGTTCATATCAAATCCATAGGAACCGATCAACCAAGCCCTATTTTATGGAACGAAATCATCACCAACAAAACCCAACACCCCATCAATCAGACATAGATCTAGTTAACAAAAACAATAAGCTAGCATAAAAAAACAAATACAAAAGAAAAAAAATATAAAAACTTACTTCAAATATGTTTTAGCCTTTCAATACCCTCCACAGATGGAACAACACCAGCTCCTAAACCCATCCATCCCTAGAAGATGACCAGCAAGCAAAAATGAAGTTATTAAGTTGTTGGGTTTACCTAAAGTGTCGCGTGTCCCATTCATCGGACACCTCCATCAACAACCGTCAACATCATCTGCGACATTCGTTCTTCTTCTCCGACATCCACAGCCAGTATCACTTTCGTCATCGGGATAGGGTGCTTGGCTAGAGGGAACTACCTCTCCCTCCGATCTCACAATTTCCTTCTCTCTCTAAATCTCTCTCAACCATCGGTGGAATCCTGGGGGTGAATTGGAAGGAGATGGGTGAAATTAAACAACCGGTTCGAGTATTAAAAGGCCATTCAATTGAAACGTTTTCAGTTTCCTATATTAAAAACCCTCCACTTGAATTGAAGGGCGATGTGAGTATTCGTGTATTAATGCCCATTTAATTGCTTTTAGTGAGCAGGAAGAGGGTTTGTCTTAATATTAAACTGAGAGGATGCATTCAAATGTAATCACTCTTCGGTTACACTCTTGAATTTCTTTAGACATCATATTAAACTGATTGGGAATTTTAGGAGGCCATTGTGAGCATTTAAGTTCTTGAATTTATTGCATGAACAATAGTATAGATAAAGACAAATAAACGAAGAGGCTGGCGAAAAGCATTTAAGTTCTTGAATTTATTGCATGAACAAACGAAAATATAGTATAGATAAAGACAAATTTACCCTTAAAAAATAATTAATATATGCATTATGTGTTGTATAACAAGCTATTGAACTTGTACCTCTTAATTTTTAAGAAGCCCATAAGGAAATGCTTTATAATATAGTATAGATATAACTTAGTAAGTTTTTTGTGCATAAGAACTTGTAACTTGTGCTTTGGGCATTTTTCAAAAAAAAAAAACTTGATTTTTTACTTTTAATCCAAAGGATTTTACCTTTTGCAATTTTAACCCTATATAATTTGTTTTTTTAACTTTAACCCAAACTTTTCATTATTTTCAATTTAAGTTCACAACTTTTGTCACTTATAGTTTTCATCTTTTGCAAATTTTTGTTTTACGTATAGTTCTAAATTTTTCGAGTTAATACGACGCAACGTACGAGTGTGCTTCAACTTTTTTTATGTTTTGTTTCGAAATTTGCAAATTAACACGGCGCAACATGCATGTGTGGTTCAACGTTTTTACCTCTATTTTTTCATGTTTGACAGATTCGTCGCAACACGCAGATCCTAGGTCGAGTCAGTGTTGGTGGTCGATGACGGTTGTGTGACATTAGTACTATTTGACACCATTTTACGCCCCGCCGCAACGCGGGGTGTGCTTTGGGGGTTTTCCAAAAAAATAATTTTTTTTTACTTTTCACCCAAAAGTATTTCATAAATTACTTTTAACCCAAAACTATTTGTTTTTTTTTTTTACTTTTAACCTAGAACTTTTTATCTTTTGCAATCTATCCTCGCAACTTTTTTTACTTTCAACTTTGGTCCTTTATAGTTTTCATTTTCCGTAAACTTTTCGCTTTATGCTAGGTTCTAAATTTTGTGACTTAACACATCGCAACGTGCGTCTTTGGTTTAACGTTTTTACGTTTCATTCTAAATTTTGCGAGTTAACACGACGCAACGTGCGTGTGTGGGTGAACGTCTTTACATCGTCTATTTTTTCCCGTTCGACAGGTTTAACATAACGTGCGGGTCCTAGATCGACTTAGTTATAACTAAAGAATCCCCGCCGCATTGCGACGGGTCGCATTCCGACGTAAACTTTTTTTTAGACGAGTCAAGTTAAATATAATACGTTTTCGTTTAAAGAAACCATTTTTATGTGCATATTTTTATGTACGTTTTGGTATAAATTCAAATTGTTCTATGTTTCGACGTAAACTTTTTTGGGAAATGATTCACGTCAAATATAATATGTTTTCGTGCTTATTTTATGTATGTTTCGTAAAGTTTGTTTCGAACCGAGTGGAGTCAAATTATGGTTTCTTTTTCTTCCTTTTTTTTCCGAAAGCTCTAATTAATCCATTTCGATTACATGTGCATATTTTTCTTCATACCGTTACGTTTTTTATGTATGAGTTGGGTCACATATAATACGTTGTGATTGTTCGATATGAATTTGTTTTACTTTACGTTTGATCCAATCACAATGCTTATACATGTTACATTGAGTTCAAGTGGATACGTCAAAATGTGTGCTTTCATATGGTTAATGCATCATATAACGTTTGGAATAATCCATTCAATGTTTACGATGTACCCGCGCCGCAACGCGGGCGGGTCTTAACCCTAGTTTTTATTATTTTATAATTTTAGATTTGCTCTCCCGCTTCAGTTACAACATGTTTGTTCTTCTTTCACAACTCTCCACCTATAACGTTTTTACGAGAAAAAAAAAACATCTAAGGTGACTCTAACTATTTTAGGGTGTTCAGAGCGGTAGTCAGCAAAGGTCGGCAAACGGTTTTGCCGAGCGGCAAACACCGCCGCCGAGCCTTTGCCGAGGCGGTGAAGGTTGTGGTGCGGGGAGGGGAGGGGAAGCCGACGCGGGGAAGATGATTGAGAGAGAGAGGGTATTGTGGGGTGGGGTCCATTCCAATCTCAACCAATCACACCTTTTTCCTTTTTTTTAAAATAGTTTACCACTTCACCAAGTGTCTAAACCGTTGCCAACACTTTTGAGCATAGTTTACCACTTTGACATGGCACACTCTCATTGGTTGATTTTTTAGTTTTCCACTCTCAAGTGTTTAACCACTCCTAACACCCTTAGGGTGTCCGGAGTGGTCGGTAAAGGGGTGCGGTGTCACACCCCGATATTTCCACATATGACCGGTGGGCCCGGCGGGGAGTATCGTGACGTAGTTGATATCATCATAGTCAATACACACAATATAATAGCACAGCGGAAGTCTTGGTGAATAAACTATTACAAACCATATTGTCTGAGTGTTCGAGTTTATGAATATACAGACTGGAATGTAATAAGATCCACAGGCGGATCATAATGTACAAAGAAACAAAAACAACAGACGTCAGGTATCTCATGAATTTGCAAGATCCTCTAATGATACCCTATAGCTCCAGCCTATTTTCGAGAGGTACCTGTCAAATCAGTCTTTAAGAAAATACGTCAGTTTACACTGGTAAATTCAATTAACTGACTCTTTTGAAAACATTTATGAAAATTGATTTAAGTGCACATGGCACAAATCTTTTATAACTTGGGACAAATATTTAAATATAATCTTGTATACAGATTTACATGTTTGTCTTACAATTGGGGCCGGTTGGAAGCCGGTCATGATTAACCAACTCACCACTTATAGAACACACAAAGGAGTTATCCCCAACATGTGGGTTTATATATATTATTTTAGCATTTGCATCTGTCAGGTGTATGCCTACACCCCGTGCATAGGTCGTGGCCATTTTCAATGAAATGAGCCGAGGATATCCAGGACATGGTCAGATTAACCCCCAATGTTTATGTTATCAAACAAGACATATTAAACGGGTTATGCAAATTTATTAATCACAATCCGATTAAATGATTTCATACCCGACCAAGTGGTATTATTATAATACCATATCCCAAGCCCGTATAAGGGAAAATAAGTTAAAAGTATTTACCTGATGCTAGCAGTAAAAATCTTAAAGCTTTTCGAAGGCACCTTCTACCGGAAGCTATTTAATCTGTATAGAAGGTTTATTAACCTATTAGGATGCTAACGGGTCTTTAATTTAGTCAAGGACTTAGACCGGCTAGCTAAAAGGAAACCTTACGGTTCTAAACGCTTGATTAAGCGGAGAACGGAGTAGAATGTGGCTTAGACCCGACAAGCTTGGATACTTGTATAATATGGGTATACTAATCACATTCTGGAAATTGAGGATTTAATGAAAAAGGTTTGACCCGTTTCGACTATTTTATGTAAACTAGTCACATAAGCCGATCCGAACGCGTAAACGCGTAACGGGTAACCAAATAAATTATATACAGGTCTTAATCATTATTATGCTCAAATTATGTTAATACATCAGTAAGATGTTAACATATATGCCCAAAAAGTAATTTAAACCAAAATAAGTCCCATAAGGGCATTTTGGTAATTTTAAAGCCCATAAAAGAATTTAATTATGCAACTGAGTTTCAGATCTGATAATATCAGTCAAAATATGTATTTTTATAAGTTATAACAGTAGGATACTTTATATATGTGAAAATTATCTTTTATGGCCAAACTATGTCCCGTATGGGCATTTTGGTAATTTTACATAGGCCTTAAAGGTCAAAATAGACTTCTGAGTTTACAAACTTTAGTTTACTGTATAATTATATAAATTAACTTAAAACATCAGTGGGTAATAAAGTTTTATATGTCAAATATAGTTTTGACCCATACTATGTACTAAAAAACGCTTAAAAGTCAGTTTAAAGGGGTATTCGGGTTAAAATAGTAAATCTGAGTTCTTGATCAGTTTATAAAGTTCAAAATACTTTATTTATCAAATGAAATCAGTAGCAAAAGGTTTGACACTAAAAAGTTATGTAAAACTCATTTTATGCATGAAAAGGGTAAAACCGACATTTACCGAAATCAAGCTATAAACCTATGTTATGCTCAGCCTAAAAATAATTAAAAATCTTTAAAAATCCTAAAATATTATTTTACATCAGTAGGTATGAAGCTTGGTGTCAAAAATCGAGTTTAGATAGGCTTCATACTAATTACGCCATTTAAATGATAAAAAGTCCCTTAATTACGCTATTGAGCATAACTCTTATTCTAGACCTCCAATTGATATTAAATTTTTAGGACATGTCTAAATATCAGTAGCAAAGGTGTTAGTGTAATTACATTGTTAAAAATCTCAGTTGTATGTAAAAAGGGCGTTTAAGGCATTATTGAGCATAATTACGATTAAGTGCATATAATCCAAACCACTAAGTACCATGCAATACAACTCCAGGGGGTTATACTACTAAGTAAAGTGGTCCTAATGAAAGCTTAAAACATGGGAGAATTAAGCTTAAACGGGTCAGAACTGAAAGTCAAAGCAAAAGTCAAGCTTTTGCGACTTTCGGTTATAAACTGACCTTAGACTATTAATTGTCGGGTTAGGACTGATAAAACATGTTTTAATATTGATTACCAAGTCATTAGAATGTTAAAATATAATTTAGAACTTTTGTTTTATTAATTAGAATCATTTTTGTAAATTCTGTCCAGTTTGACTTTTTGTCAAACTACTTTGACCCGACAATTGACCAGTCAAACGAGATAATTAGGAGGTGCCCTTTTAAGGGTTAATCACCTACACTAATGTGGTCTTATAACCACTTTCAATTTGATCAGTGGTTAAGCCACATGTAATTAAAACGAAAGTCAAACTAATTTTACGATAAGTTTGACTTTAGAGTAATTAAGCTAAATTAAACAACTAAACAAGTAATTAGAAGCTTACTTAAGGTCCTAGCAAACTTTTCTACACTTGATAATCCTCTTCTAACTGATGGAAGCTCCAGAGCAAGTCCTTTTGAAATTGTTGCAAATAATGTGCCAAGAACATATGAACTAAGGTTCTTTATATAGCAATGTCCAAGGATTTTGATCACTTCCAGGTGTAATAGGATGCTCTGAGATCGACCCAGGTGTCCTACCTATTGTAATAAACCGACTTACAGCTCCCTAGGTCGATATCTTTGAGGTTAAGGCGGTGGAACAGGCCAAACCCGCACCTGCAGGTGACTTTTCTGATCTGGGCGTGCTTAGGCGGGCCGCGTAAGATTTAAGGGTATCTTACGCGGGCCGCGTGAACCGGTAAAACTGGCAAAACAAGTTTCCTTCTTGGCAGATTCAGTCCCTTGACGTTTTTAACCCTTTTTAACATGGTTTTAGGTAAAAGAGACCCTTGTAGTTAATTTCTTGGGGCCCAAGGGTGTATAAACAAACCTCGTTAGGCTCGGGTTCGTTAAATATCACAATGAAAGCAAGTTTCATCAAGTTAACACTTTTGGCCCAAAGTCTTGAAAACATGCTTAACGATATCGAAACCACGTGAAATTTATACCACTTATTCTTAAGAGTATATTTGAATGTTTTGAAGCCTCGGTTTCATTAAAAGGTCACTCAGAGGTCAGAATCGACATGTTGACACGTTTAACCCTTACAATTAATAATCTTTCGATTATTTTCATAAACGGCTTCTCATATCAATTCATTCACTCGTTTAAGAATATATTCACCATGGATGGTCATTCAGAGGCACAAGTTTGGCATGTTGACACTTTGTGTAACATCCCAAAAATACGAGTTCATAAATTTACAATTATTTGTAAGTAAAATAGTAAAATAAACTAACTAGAAATGACACTAACTAAGTTAGTTAGTCACTTATGTGTAGTTAGGGGTTCAAACAAACAAAAAGTGAAAGATGAGGGACTAAATGTGCCTAAATGGAAACTAATTTATTGAAATAATAAAATTAGAAACATAAAACACATTTGTCTGTGTTTGTTGAAATCGACCAACATCAGGGGCGACCCCAGGCTCCCTCTAAACCCTAAATATTCACAAAACAACCAAATTGAAGGTCCAAATCTGATCAAAAACGAAAATCGAGCATAGATTATTGATCCTCATCACAATAGGATTACAAGGTATGTAAAATTTGATGAAAACTCTCAACTTGAAATTCTCATGAAATTGGGAAAATCTGAAATTATGGTTGCATGTGTGTCTTATGATGATTTAGGAACAACTATAGTGTCTGGGGACAAACCCTAGACAAATACAAGTTGAAATCATGTAAATTTTTAGTAAAATCCATGATCATCATTGTAGGTGATTAGTGGGTTATGTAGAATTTGATAATCACTAGGAGATTTGGTGTTATTCTAGTGTAATTTAACAATTGTGAGGTAACTTCAGAATTATAGAAGCTAACAATTGTGTAAAATGGTTGAATGATGTGAAATTAGGGCTAAGTGATAAGTTAGAGACTTGATATTTAATCATGTAAAATCTGCCCTTAAAGTGTTTGTGAAAATGCCTCTAAGAAGGCTTAAAACTGAAATTCAAAGTTTAAACGCATAATTATGATGTTTCGGTGTATTATGCGATATAAGGTTTGAAGAGAGTTCTAAACATGTCTTAAATGAACTCTATAGGAAAGAGCGCAGGAGCGTCAAGCGGGTGGTGAACCACGTTTGAAAGGCCTACTTTGAAGGTATGTAACTTGACCCGTTACATTGAATGAATTGTTGTTAAACTATGCGTTGTGGATTAAAAGTTGTGTTGATTGTAGCGACCTTGTTCATTACTTAATCCGTATGTTAAGAATTGGTTTGTAGTCGTTTGGTAGTCATCAAAATGGAGGATTTCCGTAGATGAACCAAACGGGTCAAATAATGTCACATTGTAATAATAATATTGTAAATAAATAGAAATGGCGAAAATGGTCACAAGAGCACGAAGCCATAGGTTTGGTAATGAAGTGCCGGTGATAATAAGCCCCGGAAGTTGGGTAATAAACGCCTTAGGTTTGTTAGTCAATTAGTAGTGAATCGTGTCAAGTAGAAATGGGTCGGATAATTTCATATGGTCATATAGTCTTTCGGTACGTAAACAAATTTTTCGGTATGAAATTTGTAATAGGCATGTCGGCAATGAATTTACAGACGCATAGGAAAAAGAATCACCTAAAACGGACTTACGAGTCAAAAGTTATGGCCATTTTAAGTTGGGACTTGAATAAACATGGAGCTAGGTTTGTTCAGCATCAGCAAAAGCAAGAGTCTGTTGAAATAGGGGCTAGGCATCACGCGAGCCCCCTTGGCGTCGCGCGACGCCCTCATTCCGGAAAACTTTATTTTTTTTCTTGAATGCTGATCCATGATACTTGTTTATATGCGTTGTAGCATTATCAAAACTAACTTTTGTTGTGGTTTTGATCTTAGGTGATGTTGGAAACTATCCGGAAGATGATCGAGCAAGCTTTTGAAGAACCGAACACTATTTACAAGCTTCCGCAATGTTTTAAACTTTAATAGTCTATGTTTATGGGTTGTAAACAAATTGATAAACATGTTTTGAATGTTCTAACTTAGTCGTTAGTTGACTAAGGTTTATGCTACTTATGAACTTGACTTTTGAAGCAAATGTTAAATTGTTATCTTTTATTCTAAAAATAGCATGAATTATTATTAAATTCAAGTAAAATTAGATGGGTGTTACAAGTTGGTAATCAGAGCTTAAGGTTGTCAACAAAGTGTTCGGTTCAAGCTTGATCAATCGTCCGGTAAGAATTAACTTGTTATGCTAATAAATTAGGTCTTGTGTAAGAAATGAGAAATGAATTGAGATGCATGGGAAGAGTGTGTTAACACACTCAAACCCGGAAAGTGCATTAAATGTGAACGGTTAAAGCAAGTTAGGAACTTGGCTAAACCGAAACAAATGAAGCAATGTTATAAATGAAATGTTTAACGTTTAAATGTAAACATTTCAGTTTCAAGATGTCTGATGGGAATGATGATAATCCGGTGCAAACAAGCACCGAACAAATGAAAGAGATAATTGCCGAAGAGGTAGGGAAGGCAATTGAAGGAAGTCTATCCGGGTTTATAGACAAGATTCAAAGCACGGTGTTGTCGCTTGTTGAAGAGCGAGTCAAAAGGTTGGAAGATAATGTCAACCTTATAAAAGAAAGGTCGGGAGAACGCAAAGGGTGTTCGTACAAGGAATTCATGGCGTGTAAACCGCCAATCTATAACGGGGAGGTTGACCCGATAACTTGCCAAAGATGGATAAGTGATGTGGAAGGGGTGTTTGAACGAACCCATTGTGACGTAGGTGACTTTTTTGCTTACGGAACGGGTCAATTGAGAAATCAAGCCAAGGATTGGTGGGACAATAAAAAGAAGGAAATGGGAGCCGAAGCGGCGAGGGTTATGACTTGGGACGAGTTTAAGGTACCATTCCTTAAACACCATAGTCCCAAAGCGGTTATTAACAGGATCAAAGAAGAATTTATCCAGTTAAGACAAAAGGGAGAATCAATTGATAAGATCACGGGCATCTTCATGGATAAGCTGAGATTCTGTGACGAGTTAGTCACCACTGAAGAGCAAAAGATATACTACTATTACAACATGTTGAGTGCCGAGTACCGTGAGTTCATGACTCCGTCAAAGTATGAAACCCTCACGGAGATTATCAACACCGCCCGGGAGCGGGAAATAGAGTTAAAGAAACAAGTAGAAAGGGGCGAGCGGAGGGCACAAGATGTGAATCCAAGCCCTACAAAGAAAGCTAGAACTGCTGAATCGGGGAAGAAGGTGGAGGCTAAAGGCGGGTCGCCAAGTTGTAAAGTATGTGGAAAAGGGCACAAGGGTGAGTGCCGCTTCAAAGACAAGCCGTGCCCGGTATGTGGGAAGACGGGGCACACCGCATCACTTTGTCCCGGAAAAGTTTCTGTTTGTTACAAATGTTATCAACCCGGTCACAAGAAATCGGAATGCCCCGAGTTGGTGGGAAAGAGAGACACAAAAGAGTCTCCAACAGAAGCTCCCAAAGCGAAGGCTAGGTCCTTCCAACTCACCGCGGCTGAAGCGAAAACAGAACCCGATGTGGTCTCAGGTATATTCACAATTAACTCAATTCTAGCACGTGTATTGTTTGATACGGGTGCGAATAAATCCTTCATTTCGCATGGATTTATTCGACATCCTTCATTTGTATTGACGAAATTATCTGTGCCCTTAGAAGTTGAAATAGGGGACAACAAAAGTTTTATAGTTTGTGATGTTTGTCGAGGCTGCAAATTAAGCATCGATGATGAGGAATAGTTGATAGACTTAATCCCGATGTCAATGGGGGAATTTCAAGTAGTCGTTGGGATGGATTGGCTATCTCAGCACCATGCAAAAGTCGTGTGTTTTCGTAAAGAGATAAAACTAACATCTCCGAGCGGGAAACACGTCACCATCTATGGCGAAAAAGGAGGTAACCCCATAGTATGCTCAATGTTGAAAGCTCACAAGCTTATGAAGCGAGGATGCAAGGCATTCATGATATACGCAAATGAGCCCGAGAAAGAATCACGGAAGATTGAAGATGTACCGGTAGTACGAGACTATGAAGATGTGTTTCCGGAGGATTTACCGGGGATACCGCCTGAACGGGAAGTAGAGTTCGGGATCGAATTGATTCCGGGCGCAAAACCCGTAGCTAAAGCACCGTACCGACTCGCATCGTCAGAATTACAAGAGTTGATGTCCCAAATTCAAGATCTGCTAGACAAGGGATTCATAAGGCCGAGTGTGTCTCCTTGGGGCGCACCGGTACTGTTCGTGAGAAAGAAAGACGGAAGCATGCGCATGTGCATTAATTACCGGGAGTTAAACAAACTCACGGTAAAGAATCGATACCCGCTTCCGAGGATAGATGACTTATTCGACCAATTACAAGGTGCGAACTGGTTTTCAAAAATTGACCTTAGATCGGGGTACCACCAATTAAAGGTCAAGGAGGAAGATGTGCCGAAGACGGCTTTTCGTACGAGATACGGACATTACGAATTCCTCGTGATGTCATTTGGGCTAACAAATGAACCCGCGGCTTTCATGGACCTCATGAACCGGGTTTGCAAGCCAATGTTGGATAAGTCGGTCATTGTGTTTATCGATGATATTTTGGTGTATTCAAAAAGCGAAGCTGAACATGCACACCATTTACAAGAGGTGTTAGAGACACTTAGGCGAGAGAGGTTATATGCAAAATTCTCTAAATGTGCCTTTTGGTTACGAGAGGTACAATTTCTTGGCCACATCATAAGTGCCGACGGAGTATTGGTGGATCTGTCAAAGATCGAGGCTGTATCAAAATGGAATCCCCCGAAGAACCCTTCGGAAATTAGAAGCTTTTTGGGGCTTGCGGGATACTATAGGAGATTCATTCAAGATTTCTCCAAGATTGCGTCACCGCTAACAAAGCTAACCCGAAAGAAAGAAAAGTTCATTTGGGGTGTCGATCAAGAAAGAGCGTTTCAAACGCTAAAAGAAAAGTTAACTCAAGCTCCGGTACTGACATTGCCGGACGGAGTCGAAGACATGGTGGTTTATTCGGATGCTTCACTATCGGGGCTCGGATGCATGTTGATGCAACGGGGCAAAGTTATAGCTTATGCCTCGAGGCAATTGAAGATACACGAGAAGAAATATCCCACACACGATCTCGAGTTGGCTGCGGTGGTATTTGCATTAAAAATATGGAGGCACTACTTGTACGGGGTAAAGTGCACCATATTCACCGACCACAAGAGCTTGAAATACTTCTTCGATCAGAAGGAGTTAAATATGCGACAAAGGCGATGGCTAGAAACGGTGAAAGATTTTGACTGTGAAATACACTATCACCCCGGAAGGGCAAACGTGGTGGCGGATGCCCTAAGCAGAAAGACAGATTATGTCCCGATACGAGTACAATCATTGCAACTCATTGTGACCTCAGGCTTACTCGAACGAATTCGAGAAGCACAAGATGAAGCAGTAAAGACGGAAAACTGGAGAAAGGAAAGGATTGTTGGCCAAGTTAAAGATCTTGAAGTAAGCAACCATGGTTTGAAAACACGTTTCAACAGAATTTGGGTTCCTAACACATGTGGAGTTAAAAAGCTTCTACTTGATGAAGCTCATAAGTCCCGTTATTCCATCCATCCGGGAGCGACCAAAATGTACAATGATTTAAAGCAAAACTATTGGTGGCGCGGAATGAAAAGAGATGTGGTGAAGTACGTAGAAAAATGCTTGACATGTTTACAAGTCAAGGCGGAGCACCAAAAACCATACGGTAGACTTCAACGGTTGGAAATTCCGGTTTGGAAATGGGAACAAATCACCATGGATTTGTTGACCAAATTGCCCAAAACTAACCGCGGGTTTGATGCTATATGGGTAGTTGTAGATAGATTGACGAAAAGCGCTCACTTCATTCCGATTCGTGAGACTTATACATCCGAGAAGATGTCAGAGGTGTACACCAATGAAATCATAGCACGTCATGGGGTACCGATATCCATTGTGTCAGACAGAGATACTCGGTTTACTTCGAATTTTTGGCGTGAATTCCAAGAACAAATGGGAACTAAATTGTTCATTAGCACTGCTTACCATCCACAAACGGATGGGCAGAGTGAAAGAACAATACAAACGTTGGGAGATATGTTGCGGGCTTGCATTATTGACTTCGGGGGTAGTTGGGATGTCTATCTACCCTTGGTCGAATTTTCATATAACAATAGCTATCACACGAGCATTAAGATGGCCACGTATGAAATGTTATATGGCAGAAAATGTCGAACTCCGGTATGTTGGGGAGAAGTGGGTCCACGAGGGCTAGCACCTACTGATATAATCCGAACTACGAATGAGAAAATCGACATGGTCCGAGCTCACCTAAAAGCGGCTCAGGATCGACAAAAATCGTATGCGGATAAACGAAACAGGCCGATTGAATTTCAAGTGGGTGATAAAGTAATGTTGAAAGTATCGTCGTGGAAAGGAGTGATACGGTTCAGAAAAAGAGGGAAGTTGAGCCCTAGATTTATTGGGCCATTCAGAATCATCGAACGGGTTGGTAAAATGGCATATCGTCTCGAATTACCCGAGGAGTTGAGTGGGATTCATAGCACATTCCACGTGTCACATCTCCGTAAATGTTTAGCAGACGAAACTGCTCGTATCCACTACGATGATATTGAGGTGGATAACAGTCTCAACTATGCCGTAAAACCAGTTGCGATTTTAGATCGTAAAGAGAAGAGCTTGAGAAACAAGGTGATTAACCAAGTGAAGGTTAAATGGGAACACAGAAAGGGTGCGGATACCACATGGGAATCCGAAGAGGAAATGAGACGTCTCTACCCTATTTTATTTGGTACGTACTTTGGTTTCGGGGACGAAACCCTTTTTAAGGGGGATAGACTTGTAACATCCCGAAAATACGAGTTCATAAATTTACAATTTAGTTGTAAGTAAAATAGTAAAATAAACTAACTAGAAATGACACTAACTAAGTTAGTTAGTCACTTATGTGTAGTTAGGGGTTCAAACAAACAAAAAGTGAAAGATGAGGGACTAAATGTGCCTAAATGGAAACTAATTTATTGAAATAATAAAATTAGAAACATAAAACACATTTGTCTGTGTTTGTTGAAATCGACCAACATCAGGGGCGACCCCAGGCTCCCTCTAAACCCTAAATATTCACAAAACAACCAAATTGAAGGTCCAAATCTGATCAAAAACGAAAATCGAGCATAGATTATTGATCCTCATCACAAGAGGATTACAAGGTATGTAAAATTTGATGAAAACTCTCAACTTGAAATTCTCATGAAATTGGGAAAATCTGAAATTATGGTTGCATGTGTGTCTTATGATGATTTAGGAACAACTATAGTGTCTGGGGACAAACCCTAGACAAATACAAGTTGAAATCATGTAAATTTTTAGTAAAATCCATGATCATCATTGTAGGTGATTAGTGGGTTATGTAGAATTTGATAATCACTAGGAGATTTGGTGTTATTCTAGTGTAATTTAACAATTGTGAGGTAACTTCAGAATTATAGAAGCTAACAATTGTGTAAAATGGTTGAATGATGTGAAATTAGGGCTAAGTGATAAGTTAGAGACTTGATATTTAATCATGTAAAATCTGCCCTTAAAGTGTTTGTGAAAATGCCTCTAAGAAGGCTTAAAACTGAAATTCAAAGTTTAAACGCATAATTATGATGTTTCGGTGTATTATGCGATATAAGGTTTAAAGAGAGTTCTAAACATGTCTTAAATGAACTCTATAGGAAAGAGCGCAGGAGCGTCAAGCGGACAAGCGGGTGGTGAACCACGTTTGAAAGGCCTACTTTGAAGGTATGTAACTTGACCCGTTACATTGAATGAATTGTTGTTAAACTATGCGTTGTGGATTAAAAGTTGTGTTGATTGTAGCGACCTTGTTCATTACTTAATCCGTATGTTAAGAATTGGTTTGTAGTCGTTTGGTAGTCATCAAAATGGAGGATTTCCGTAGATGAACCAAACGGGTCAAATAATGTCACATTGTAATAATAATATTGTAAATAAATAGAAATGGCGAAAATGGTCACAAGAGCACGAAGCCATAGGTTTGGTAATGAAGTGCCGGTGATAATAAGCCCCGGAAGTTGGGTAATAAACGCCTTAGGTTTGTTAGTCAATTAGTAGTGAATCGTGTCAAGTAGAAATGGGTCGGATAATTTCATATGGTCATATAGTCTTTCGGTCCGTAAACAAATTTTTCGGTATGAAATTTGTAATAGGCATGTCGGCAATGAATTTACAGACGCATAGGAAAAAGAATCACCTAAAACGGACTTACGAGTCAAAAGTTATGGCCATTTTAAGTTGGGACTTGAATAAACATGGAGCTGGGTTTGTTCAGCATCAGCAAAAGCAAGAGTCTGTTGAAATAGGGGCTAGGCGTCACGCGAGCCCCCTTGGCGTCGCGCAACGCCCTCATTCCGGAAAAATTTATTTTTTTCTTGAATGTTGATCCATGATACTTGTTTATATGCGTTGTAGCATTATCAAAACTAACTTTTGTTGTGGTTTTGATCTTAGGTGATGTTGGAAACTATCCGGAAGATGATCGAGCAAGCTTTTGAAGAACCGAACACTATTTACAAGCTTCCGCAATGTTTTAAACTTTAATAGTCTATGTTTATGGGTTGTAAACAAATTGATAAACATGTTTTGAATGTTCTAACTTAGTCGTTAGTTGACTAAGGTTTATGCTACTTATGAACTTGACTTTTGAAGCAAATGTTAAATTGTTATCTTTTATTCTAAAAATGGCATGAATTATTATTAAATTCAAGTAAAATTAGACGGGTGTTACACTTTGAGTCCCTGTGGTTTCATAGTTTCACTGTTCGACAACCTTGGTCCTTCAAACTAAATCTTTCGCACCTTTAGAGTTTAGGACACGTGTCTATATATAATTGGACACGTTTTTACGTGGTGTTACATCCTCACCCCCTTAAAAGAAATCTCGACCCCGAGATTTACTGGAATAAGTGAGGGTACTTTTGTCGCATAGTGGATTCGACTTCCCACGTATACTCGGGACCTCTACGGGCTTCCCATTTGACCTTTACTATAGGTACATGCTTTCTTCGGAGCTTTTTAACTTGTCGATCTTCGATCGATATAGGTCTTTCCACAAATCTCAAGCTTTCATCAATTTGCACGTCCTTATGAGACATTGTTAGAGATTCATCGGCTAGGCATTTCTTGAGATTACAAATGTGAAAAACATTATGAATTCCACTTAGCTCCTCAAGCAGGTTTAATTTATAATCTACACTGCCGACACATTCGATACTTTCGAACGGTCCAATATACCTAGGGCTTAACTTGCCCTTTTTACCAAAACGCATCACACCTTTCCAGGGTGACACTTTTAATAGAACTTTATCACCTATTTCAAACTTTAGAGACCTTCGCTTCCCATTAGCATAGCTTTTCTGCCTATCCCTGGCAGCTTTTAAGCGATCACGAATCTGGACAATCTTGTCCGTTGTTTCAAGGACTATCTCAGGTCCTGACAACTGAGCTTCTCCTAGTTCTGCCCAACAGACAGGCGTTCTGCATTTCCTACCATATAATGCCTCAAAAGGCGCAGCCTGAATTATTATAGGAGAACTCGATTAAGGGTAGATGATCATCCCAACTACCTCCTAAATCAATGACACATGCTCGCAGCATGTCTTCCAATGTTTGAATTGTACGCTCACTCTGTCCATCCGTCTGTGGATGGTAAGCAGTACTAAAATTCAAACGCGTGCCCAAAGATTGTTGGAAACTTTTCGAAAAATGTGAGGTGTATCTAGTATCTCTATCCGAGATAATAGCCACCGGTACGCCATGTAGAGCCACAATCTTATCTACATACAACTGGGCTAACTTATCGGAGCTATGAGTCTCCTTGATGGGTAAGAAGTGTGCTGACTTAGTCAGTCTATCAACAATAACCCATATAGTATCATTTCCATGCCTTGTCTTAGGTAACTTGGTTATGAAGTCCATAGTTACCATTTCCCACTTCCATGTGGGAAGTTCTGGCTGTTGCAACAGACCCGATGGTTTTTGATGTTCAGCTTTAATCTGAGCACAGGTCAGGCACTTAGCTACATGGGTGGCAATAGATTTCTTCAATCCTATCCACCAATAATTAGCTTTTAAATCTTGATACATCTTGTCACCTCCCGGGTGAACTGAGTACTTGGAGTTGTGAGCTTCCTGGAGGATTATATCACGCAGTCCTCCTTGAACAGGAACCCAAATCCTTCCGTTCATTCTGAGAATTCCATCCTTCCCAGGTGTTAACAGGTCAAAAGTTATACCTAATTTTTCATTTGGAAGGTTATCTTCCAAAACTGCATCCTTCTGTGCGGCTAATAGTCTATCATTTAAACTATTCTTCAACTCAATGCTCTTGGCATTGATCCTAATTGGTTTAACTCTTTCCTTTTGGCTTAGAGCATCTGCGACCACATTCGCTTTACCAGGATGGTAACGAATTTCGCAATCATAGTCATTTAAGGTTTCCATCCAATGGCGCTGTCTCATATTGAGCTCTTTTTGATTGAACAAATGTTGGAGACTCTTGTGATCAGAAAAGATCACACACTTAGTTCCATATAAATAACGTCTCCATAACTTTAGTGCGAATACCACAGCACCCAATTCTAAATCATGGGTGGTGTAATTCTTTTCATGCACCTTTAGTTGTCGTGATGCATAGGCAATCACTTTGCCTTTTTTCATGAGTACACAACCCATTCCGGTGTGTGATGCATCACAGTACACGACAAACTCTTCTATTCCATCAAGTAAGGTTAATACAGGAGCATTGCTCAACCTTTGCTTAAGAATCTAAAGGATTCCTGTTGTTTCGGACCCCAATCAAACTTAACATTCTTACGGGTCAAAGAAGTTAATGGTGCAGCTATTCTTGAGAAGTTCTCAATGAACCTTCTATAATATCCAGCTAAACCCAAAAAGCTACGTATTTCGGTTGGAGTCTTGGGTGCTTCCCAATTCATTACGGCTTCTACCTTAGCGGGATCTACTTGGATACCTCGCTCACTGACAACATGTCCAAGGAATTGGACTTCGCGAAGCCAGAATTCGCACTTGGAGAATTTTGCGTACAATTTCTCCTGTCGAAGCAATCCTAAAATGCACCGAAGGTGCTTCTCGTGATCACCCTGATTACGAGAATAGATAAGTATATCATCTATGAAGACGATGACAAACTTATCTAAGTATGGTTTGCAAACTCTATTCATGAGGTCCATGAATGCTGCTGGAGCATTAGTGAGTCCAAATGGCATCACTAAGAATTCGAAGTGTCCATACCTTGTCCTGAATGCTGTCTTAGGCACATCTTCAATTCTAACCTTAAGTTGATGATACCCATATCTCAAATCAATCTTCGAAAAGAAGCTCGCTCCTTGGAGCTGATCAAATAAGTCATCGATCCTGGGTAAAGGATAACGATTCTTAATCGTTACTTTGTTTAGCTCACGATAATCAATGCATAGACGCATTGATACGTCCTTCTTTTTCACAAACAGTATTGGAGCTCCCCAAGGTGATGAACTAGGTCGTATGAAACCTTTCTCTAATAGTTCATCTAATTGAGTTATGAGCTCTTTCATTTCTGTAGGTGCTAGACGATAAGGAGCTCGTGCTATAGGTGCTGATCCTGGGAGAATGTCTATCCTAAACTCTACTTGCCTCTCAGGAGGTAATCCAGGTAATTCGTCAGGAAAGACATCAGGATATTCAGAGATAATCGATATATCTTCAATTTTAGGCTTAGGATCATTCACAGTCACTTGTGCCATGTAAATGACACACCCACTTTTCATACACTGTGCCAACTTAAGAATAGATACATTGCTGGGCAATCCGTATTGCGTATCTCCCTGAATGGTGACTGATTCGCCAGAAGGGATTTTGATAATGACTAGCTTTTTATCACAGGCAATTTGGGCTTGGTTATGCGACAACCAATCCATGCCTAAAACTATATCAAACCCAGCCAATTTCATTGGCAAGAGAGATAGCGGGATAGAATGATTCTTAATGGATATAGAACATCCATCAAGAAGAGTGGAAGCTGTTTCTAAGGTACCATCAGCAAGTTCTACCTCGTATTTTATGTCTAGAGTCTTAATAGGCAGATTCAATAACTTACAGAACTTATGGTCTACAAAAGACTTATCAGCACCGGAATCAAATAAGACTCTAGCATAATTATTATTGACGAGGAAGGTACCTGTTATGACATTCTCGTCATTCACTGCATCCTTGGCTTGCATCTGGAAAACTCTTGCATTGTTCTTCTTTGCCTCATCGGGCTTCTTTGGATTCTTGGGGCAATTAGTTTTGATGTGCCCCTTTTCATTGCAACCGTAGCAGGTTGCATCCTTTATATTTCGGCACTCAACAGACTTGTGCCCTTTCTTTTTACATATCCCACACGGTTTGGATTGTGGGTCCTGGTTGCATTTCCCAAAATGCCTTTTATTACAAGTCTTACACCTGGGCTTGTCACTCGACTGCCCCTTTTTGGAACCAGAGTTCCCTTTACCCTTCTTGTTCGACTGAGGAGACTTATCTTCCTCTCTCTTCCTCTTCCCATCATCAGTGGTCTTCTTCGCCCTACTCCTCACAACATCCAAACTGAGGGATAAGGATAGATCCACAGCGGATCTATAAGTGCCTGGCTTTGAGGCCTTAACATTTCCCTTTACTTCAGGGGCCAAGCCACCAATGAAACGCGCGATGCGTTTGGGTTCAGGAGTGACTAAATATGGTACCAACCTTGACATTGAGTTGAAACTAGTCATATAGGATCTACAATCTAGATCCTTCATCAGTAAGGTGAGGAAATCAGATTCAATCCTCTCAACCTCGTGTTGAGGGCAGTAAGTGTCTTTCACAAGATCTACAAACTTCTCCCAAGAAAGATTATACAGATGAACCTTTCCGGTAGACTGCACTAGGGCTTTCCACCAGGTAAGGGCATCACCCTTGAACGATTGTGATACAAACATAACCACATCCTCCTTAGCACATCCGCTGATGTCTATTACAGTTTCCATCTCATCTAACCATTTCATACAATCAATCGCTCCCTTTTCTCCAGTAAAATCCCTAGGCTTACAGGAGACAAAATACTTGTAGGTACAACCTTTGGCGTACCTAGGAGTTGGCTTGAGGACTAACTGCTTCTTGGGTTCATTACCCTGGTTAGATGAGTGCTGAGACTCACTTTTCTTATTAGTGTGGGGTTGAGACTGGGATTTCGAATGAGTTTGAGACCTAACAATACTAGGCTCTTTAAACTTAGCATCTACCGCTTGATAAACTGCTGCGGTGATCATTGCCTGCAGTTCGGCACCAGTTATATTAATCTTGGTGTTGTTGCCTTCTGTAGGATGACTGCTTGCTTCATCCGAACCAGCCATTTCTGAATACTATATCAAACGTAGATGATATGTTTAAATTACATATTAGATCATCGTATTGATGAGTAGATGGTCATGGTATTATTAAACCATAGAGACCATATAAAATAATAATCACAGAGATAATCATATTATACAGAGCTCGTCTCAAAGGACATTTAAATAGCTTAGAAAAGCTTGTCACATGGACGATTAAAATATAACCAATGATCCTCTGGATCAGTGATCATTTAAGGGTCGAACCAAGTTCATTGCCTTTTTGACAAGAAGTTTATAAATAGAACTTTCATTGTCTTTATTACACATGTGCTTATATGCATACATCTCTAATGGATGTGTGGTGTATACATCATATTGATGTTTATTAGCCTTGATTCATGATGATCATATAGACTAAAATAGTGGCTTGGAAAAATCCAAACATATTATTAAGATTGTGTGATTTCTCGTACCGCACAATGCAGGATTGTTAACATATTTTCGGATGTTAACAGAGAGTCATATCTTAAAAATTTTATACCATCATAGCCATTTAATATTCTGGCTAGGTTATACCTCTAAGAGTTTCTTAGGCGGATTAAATAAAATTTGAAATGAAGTAGCATGATATAATAAATTACATATTTAAAACCAAAATAACTGTATTAAAATCACGATACGATTACAACGTTGCCCGAAAAGGGACTTGAGAAAAAACATCACAAATTACCCACACAGGGGCTACTGAAAAACACTGCCCATGCAGGGGCATACTGAAAAACACTGCCCACGCAGGGGCATACTGAAACAGAAATAAGTCCGCGCAGGGACTTAATACATGAAAACAAAATAAACGTCCTCGCAGGGACTTTATTACATAACAAGCAAAACAACCCAACATCACCCTATTTCTTCTTGCCCTTGAGAAGGTTCATAAGGCCCTTAACAAAACCATTGTGCTTTTTCTTATTTTCGTGAGCCTTATGTTCAACCCTCTCTAACCTCTCTAGAATCTCTTGAGTTTGCTGCTGCTGATACGGAGGAGGTTGTTGGTATGGCGGGTATTGAGAATCCTGCGCCGGGTATCCAGTGGGATAGAGTGGTGGGTAAGAAGAAGGGTAATGATGATGGTATTGGGCAGCTGTAAGGTACGGATCCTGAGTCCCATAGTTGGATGGGTATCCAGACGGATTATACCCAGATGATCCTGGGTATGTCGGGATAGGGTTGTCGAAACCCAACGGTGGCTGAAATGGTGCGTGTGAAACCGGCGGAAGGTTAACTTCCGTCACCGTGCGTGATGACTCACCCAACTGAGGGTCTTCTGGGATAGGAGGATACGAACTTGAGCCACGAGGAGATGCAAACTGTGGTCCCCCACGTACGGACATTCTAGTATTTCTCCTTCGTCTTGGAGGCTCAGGAGGCTGTTGAGGTGGATCCTCAACTGGCAAGGGTGGTGGGGTAACCGCTCGAAGCTGTGGTTCATCCAAGGGAGGTTGGACAGGTGAGCTATGGTATGAAGGTGTGAAAAACCAGTCATACTGGCCCATCCTCTCTTGGAATGAGTCGGGCCCATTGTACGGTGATCCCAGAAATGGGGAACCGCTAGAGATACTTATCGGGTGCCCTGGTGTTCCTGTTTGTAAATCCGGGTCTGGTTCGTCATCCATCTCCATTTCCTGAGAAAAGTGATCCTCAGGTCCCAAAGGGTTGTAGCCCAAAAAGTCGTTAACATAAGCGTTGGGATTAAATTGTGTTGGGGAGTAAGTGGAATCTGATTGGTGAAAAGGATGAGATTGGTAAGAATGGTATGATTGGTTGGATTGATGAGTTCCCAACGAAAGAGGAGAATGGTGGGGTTCGATCGGAATGGGCATCCCAAAATAAGGAGGGTCTGATGGTGAGGACCCCAGCGAGACAGAATGTCTTGCTGGTTGAAAGCTATGACTCAAATCCTTGGAGTCGGAGCCGGAAAGCGAGTCAGATGGTGTACGCATGTGGGAGGGTCCGGAGCTGCTGGATGGTCCTCCACGCATGGGTCCTTTGCCTTTTCCTCGTACGCGTGGTGGCATTTTCCTGTCAAAACAAGTAAATATAATAAAACAATAAAAGGAAGGTTAAGAGTAAAATCCTAGGTCATTTGCCTAGACTCGAGAGTCTAAGGAATGTGCTTATTGTGTCATTGAGATTAAACACAAAAGGTTAGTGTTTAATTCACTCAATGTTGGCTCTGATACCAACCTGTCACACCCCGATATTTCCACATATGACCGGTGGGCCCGGCGGGGAGTATCGTGACGTAGTTGATATCATCATAGTCAATACACACAATATAATAGCACAGCGGAAGTCTTGGTGAATAAACTATTACAAACCATATTGTCTGAGTGTTCGAGTTTATGAATATACAGACTGGAATGTAATAAGATCCACAGGCGGATCATAATGTACAAAGAAACAAAAACAACAGACGTCAGGTATCTCATGAATTTGCAAGATCCTCTAATGATACCCTATAGCTCCAGCCTATTTTCGAGAGGTACCTGTCAAATCAGTCTTTAAGAAAATACGTCAGTTTACACTGGTAAATACAATTAACTGACTCTTTTGAAAACATTTATGAAAATTGATTTAAGTGCACATGGCACAAATCTTTTATAACTTGGGACAAATATTTAAATATAATCTTGTATACAGATTTACATGTTTGTCTTACAATTGGGGCCGGTTGGAAGCCGGTCATGATTAACCAACTCACCACTTAT
>JARYGA010047053.1:0-22211 GCA_030545235.1 Helianthus tuberosus
GATACATTATATTGACCCGCTTACTTTGATTAGTCACTATCTCATTTGTTTGCCTTTGGTAACAAACAAATGGTCACAATCTACATGCCTTGTCATTTCCTTTTGACTATCTTTCGCTTGTTTCCTCCTATGCCTTTCGTTATCTTCAAGATGCTTCTTCATCGCAACAACAATGTCCGAACCAGGTGCTGCATTTACTCAGCGAATAGGCGTCGTACTCCAGAGGACCGTTGACTTAGCTATCACCATGACTCGCCTCAGGGGTGAAGCTGTATAAGGGAACTGCTCCTTGGTGCAATCAATGCCATCGTCATTATTCAAATCAAATACCTTGTTTCAAATGTACCCACGGTGGACGATGGAGACATTTGGTTAACATATGCCGCTTTGCAATCCAAAGCAAAGCTGTTACAAATCCTGCTGCTGCTCAACCTTCAAACTCTGCTACATATGTCGCTTGGCATATCTGGCGCCTCAACCTCATGAACTTTCTACCTTGTGTATCGACGTAAGCACGCCTAGTGCAAGGTGTCGGAACACTCTCGTTACACAAACTCCAAAATCCATGTAGGATCTTTCTATCTTCATAATTAGATCCTTGTGGATGGATATCATTCATCGGAGTCCTTAATTGAATTCTTTGTATGATTCAATACGTACATCACAATTCAATAGGGACAAAGCCGAATTTCTTTTAAGATTATTCTATCTTCATAGATAGATTCTTGAAATGATTAAAGTGCCAAATGAAATCCACGAATTGGATTCCTGGTGTGCTTTAAGTATCCGCGTCCAAAGATAACAAATTAATAACCAAGTTAAACAACTATGTGATTATGTGCTTGTGTGTTTCCTTTTATGTTTTTGTGTGATCCAAGTTTTGTTATTCAAATCCTCGTAGAATCTTCCATATCTTTGGGTGCTATATTAAATCCTCAACGGGCTTGTACGTAATAGTAAAGACCCTTGGATTATATTGTACCATTCCATAATTAGACCCCTGAGTGGTCTAGGTAATCAGATTGATCCAAAAATCTGGTTAGGAATATCATGTGATGATATAGCTGAAAGGACTCCTTGGTGGCCTAATTAAAAGGATCATTTGTCGATCTAATTAAAAAGGACCCTATGGTAGTCTAGTCACACTCATCACAGGTTTGATTTTTCCTCCCCTTCACATTACAAACAAATTGTGCGGACTATGCAAGGAATTGCGTAATTATGGATGCATACATAATTATGGAATTCAGTGCACAGAAACCACAGCGAATTTTGTCATGTGTCTAGAGTCTATTCCGTTCATTTTTGTTTCTGAAGATGTAAAATGACTATTCCGTTCATTTTTGTTTCTGAAGATGTAAAATGACTATTCCGTTCATTTTTGTTTCTGAAGATGTAAAATGACTATTCCGTTCATTTTTGTTTCTGAAGATGTAAAATGACTATTCCGTTCATTTTTGTTTCTGAAGATGTAAAATGACTATTCCGTTCATTTTTGTTTCTGAAGATGTAAAATGACTATTCCGTTCATTTTTGTTTCTGAAGATGTAAAATGACTATTCCGTTCATTTTTGTTTCTGAAGATGTAAAATGACTATTCTGTTCATTTTTGTTTCTGAAGATGTAAAATGACTATTCCGTTCATTTTTGTTTCTGAAGATGTAAAATGACTATTCTGTTCATTTTTGTTTCTGAAGATGTAAAATGACTATTCCGTTCATTTTTGTTTCTGAAGATGTAAAATGACTATTCTGTTCATTTTTGTTTCTGAAGATGTAAAATGACTATTCTGTTCATTTTTGTTTCTGAAGATGTAAAATTAACTATTCTGTTCATTTTTGTTTCTGAAGATGTTGTGGAAAATGACTATTCTGTTCATTTTTGTTTCTAAAGAATGCCTGTTGAAAATAACTCTGTTCATTTTTCATTTCTGAAAAATGTTCGTTAAAGAGAAATTACAGGATTACGTCTTGTTCATCTTTGATGGTTATTTAACACAAAGTCACAAATAGACTCCTACGAATGAATTTCGGGACGAAATTTCCTAAAGTAGGGGAGACTGTAACACCTGTGCCTTCACGGCCATCAAACAAATGCCAAACCAATGAAATATTGTATTTCATACTTTGGACTTGTATAAATATGTGTATCGTTTACACATATCAATTCTTGTTCGATTCCAAGCTCTAAATCACTTTCTGGAAGGTTATACGCGCACTAATGCGTAAATATAACCAGTTTAATGCAACGAACACTCCGGAATAGTGAAATAGGCTTAACATACCTTAAATAACCTTTACATAACTTAGATATAAGTTTTGGAAGGTTTGGGGTGGTGAAATCAAAGTTTAATCGCTTACAGGGACTAAATTTGACAAACTGCGAAAGTATGCCAATTTGAACTGTAACAGACCTTCCGGAACATGACCATAAGTTAAACATACCATAAATATCCTTTACATAGCTTAGAAATAGGCTTTGAGGGGTTCGGTATGCTAAAATAAACTTTTGGGTCATTCAGGGACTAAAAGTGTCAAAAAGTGCACAAGTTTGCATTTTCGCGCATAACTTACGTTCTGAATACATCCGGACATCCAAAAATTTATGGAAGCATGACTACATTATATTTTAGTGTTCGCCATAAGAAAAATCCATTCGTTTCGTCATTTGGATCGTTTTTCGCGCTTATGCGCATTCCGTCGTAATTAAGCGAACATCGCGTTCGTACGGCCAAACGAACCAACATCCGAGATATTTTTGAACACATTTTAAGTTCCCTATACTTTAACTTCATTTTAGAGCTTTGAAATGGGGTTAACGGGGCTTAAACGTGTCAAAAATGCATCGAAAACCAAGTTTAGGGGCTGCAGGGACCAAAACTGTAAATCTGCCAAAGTTGTTACCTTACGGACCTCAACATTGGCAGCTTTGAGGTCCGTAAAGCAAGTTCAGACCAGATGCAGAGTACTTAACAGCCTGTTTTCAGCTGTTTTGCACTCCTAATCTCTCTTCCACATGTTGATACCTTATGGTGGGTGGCCAATTAACCTACCATAAGCTTCCGACACTTGTACGGGTGAGATCAAGGCACGTTTCCCGATAAACGATCCTAACGGTGGTGCATTTACTATAAATACCCATCCATACTCAACACAAAAACCCACTAGAATCTGATTGAGGAGCTCTAAGTTGAAGCCTTCGCTTCATACCTGAGCTATTCGATCACGATTAGCATTCGGGGACCCTTCGTAAGTATTCTTTCGTTCTTTTCCTTATTTTATTGCTTTTCGAGTCAGAAAGTCAAACTTTGTTTGACTTTCAGCGTTGACCAGTAATGGTCAATGCGAAGTTCGTTTGAACTTCGCAACGTGAGTGTAATCACGTTGGTCATAGTCCCTTGGGACTATGCCCACTGATTACCACGTTGTCTAGGGTCGTAGGGTAGGCGATCTAATAAATCGCCTATACCTTCGAACCCGACCCAGTTTGGTCGATCATTAGGATCCGACCAAACACATTAGGTGACCATAGTAGGTAGGGAATAACCTTCCGAGGTTATACCCTATGGTCACATCGTTTAAGTAGTTGTATGATAGGTAGTTTATATGCCTTAGGTAAATTACCAGAATACCCTTTTCATGTATAATTGGTAATTAAGCATATGTAACCTAAACCTTTGTCACATAACTGATTATGTAATATGTTTAGGCATATAACACTTGTCATAGGGCTAGTTAGGCGGTTCGAACGCGTTTCACGCGAACGACGCGTTAAAGTAGCATAAGCTACCTAAACGGGTCGTAATGGGTCGTAAACACTTAGGTTAAGTTTCATTTAGTATGTAGGCTTTGTTAAACCATATGACACGAGTCTCTACACTCGTTTGGTTTACAAACCCTAATGCTACCCGATCCTCCGATTTAGGTCCGGTTTATTAATGTAGCTACCTATACTAGGTGCCGTTTGATATCCGCGATCTCTAGAATTGTTTAGTTGTTACTCAAGGACTACTGAGCAATCTCAGGTGAGTACATAGACCCCTCTTTTACTGTTTTCCAAACTGTTTTGGGGTGGAACACATGTGCCTACTTGTTACTTTCCTGCTTTCCTGTTTTCACATCATATACTGCTATGTTCGTTAGTACATTATAGTACATGATTTCATTACATTTCATGCTATGTATTGCCATTGTGTGCATTACTTAGTACATTGTTTTACATGACATTTTGACATAGACATTTCGACATAGACATTTTAACATGATTGACATTGATCATGTATTTCCCACAAAACATAACTTTGATTTAAACCAAGTTTTACTTCAATACTTTGTTTTTGTGCATATGGTTTAGTTGAGACATTTCACTTGCCATACATGGATATTTGACATAGACATTTGACATGGATATTTGATATAGACATTTTGACATGATTTACATCTTGACATGAATACTTTGACATATTATTCAATACATTTGACAATTGATTTAAACATAGACATTTTACATTGTTTGGTTTGGTTTGATTAAGTGATTAAGTAACGATGTGTGTGTAATATGATACAAGCATGGTGGATACGCCGCTGGTACTTCCTATATATAAGTGCTTGTATGGTATCACATATTGTAGCGTTATTTGAATCATTTCAGTTTGATACATATAACATTTTATACAAATAACATATTTTTCACAAGACATTCTTTTACAAACAACTTATCTTATACAAACTCATCTTACATGGTTATTCATTTAACCATACATTATTCACTTATTTATACATATCATCTGAACTCATTGTTTTTCAACTGATTTACAAAACAAAGCAAATAACAAGGTTCATGACTAAACATTTTCTCAAACATAAGTCATGAAACCTATTTTCACAAAACCTATGTATCTCACAGGCATTTTTATGCTGACGTACCTATTTTCACATGTGTTTTTCAGGAGCTATTGCATAAGATGATCAAGATACACATAGGCAGACTTGGGCTTTAGTGACAATAAAAGATGCATGACTAGTTAATTATGTTGTATTTCTTTGTTTGTTAAGACATTGTAACACTTTTAATCAATAAAACGAAACTTCAATTGCCATGGATTTGAAACAATTAATTCTGTTACAACACTCCCCGACATTTCCGCCACGTTTTGTATGTTCCACGTGGTCGGGGTGTGACAGGATTTGATCTCTTTACTCTTCCTAGGTGGGATTTGCGTGAGCTTGGCCGTCTGGATATTCTAAATCCTCAAGATAGAAGCATTGGCGGGGATTTTGAGCACCTGATTGCTAAAGAATGTAACAAGGGTTTCCCCAATCACAGGCCACAGCGTCCAAGACGGAGAGTGTCCAAAACAACCATAGATCCAGTGACGGGAAAAGGAAAGGTGACGTGGGTGATTAGCCCTGCTAAAGTTGTCACGAGGATCAAGCTTCCTGAAGAAGTTCCAGTATCCCTCAACAATTTCAAGAAATGGTTCTATGATAGCAAAACTGGTGAAGCTGTGATCAGATCCAACGAAAACGTGGATATCAAAATTTTGGATCCTATGGACGTGTTTATGTTTGGACTCTCAGATCTAACTGTACTAAATGCAAGCCACATAAACGTTGGAGCTGGAAATGCTAATCTTGAGGAGGCCATGCTATTTCAGCGAGCGGTAGATCGAGCCTGGAAGATAAAGAGAGAAATGCTGGATCTCGTAGACAAAATCGAGAAAAGAAAAGAAACTGAGGAAAAGAAGAAGGAAGCGAGGAAGAAGAAGAAACATGAAAGGAAGAAAGAAAAGACCTCTGCTTCGACGACAGAGCCCACCATAACCTCCCAGCCAACATCATTACCTCCGGCCTCATCCACATATGAGGTCACTATGGAGGATCCACCAACAAGTGAAGCTGTTACTACTCAAGAAACTCCAGTTGCACCAATCGAGACTCAAGCACCACCCGAAACGGCAGTGCATGAAGACAATCCCAAAGAGCCTGAAAAGCCAACTACAGAGAATCCAGTGGAAACAACTGAAGAATGAGAAGACAAGTATGCAACGATCTAGGGGGATATTGTTGGAACTTTTGAGATCGTTCATACTTGTACTGGATTAGTTTTATAGTTGTTTGTAGCTAATTTACTAGTATAGGGGCTTATTTTGTAATCTCATGAAACTAGAAATCCTAACTTGGTGTAGTTAAGATTCCAGCAAATTTATAAATTTGCTGGCAAGTCAGGCACTATATATAGCCCAAGCATTGTAACCTAGCCAAGCTTTTGGGTCTTTGGTGAATGAAGTGTTGTTTACATTAAATCTTGATATTGTGCTCAAATATGTATTCCAAGGTGCTTTATTGATCTATATACTTGTTTGGATTCAATACAACACTGGTTGTATTCATCAATCCATTAGCTTCATCTTCATACTTGATTGTTCTTAACTTTTTCATAGTTGAAACACTTAATCAATAGGTGTTTTGGACTAAAACAACCAACCACTGTGATCCGGAGTGATATTGGGATTTACAATATTATCCCTACCCGAAGGCACCGATGACTTCGTGGTATACTGTGATGCCTCGCGTCAGGGATTGGGCTGTGTACTGATGCAACGACAGAAGGTTATCGCTTATGCTTCACGCCAGTTGAAAGTTCATGAGAAAAATTACACCACGCATGACTTGGAGTTAGGTGCGGTGGTGTTTGCTTTGAAGATCTGGCGACATTATTTGTATGGCACCCGATGTACGATCTTTACCGATCACAAGAGCCTACATCACATAGTCGATCAGAAAGAGCTTAATATGAGACAGCGACGATGGGTTGAGTTGTTAAACGATTATGATAGCGAAATCAAATATCACCCAGGAAAGGCGAATGTGGTGGCAGACGCCTTGAGTCGAAAAGAGATGATTAAGCCCATAAGGGTTAGGGCTTTGGAGATGATCATTCAAACAGACCTCTCGTTGCGCATTCGTGCTGCACAAAGAGAAGCTCTCAAGAAGGAAAACTTGAAGGATGAATATCTCTGTGGGATGGAGAACCAGTTGGTACCCGATGAGGAAGGAACATTGTGTTTCATGGGACGAATTTGGGTTCCCCTCTTTGGTGGTCTTAGAGATGTGATCTTTGATGAAGCTCATAAATCAAGGTACTCGATCCACCCAGGATCGGATAAAATGTACCAAGATTTGAAAGATTTCTACTGGTGGCCGAGATTGAAAGGTGATGTTGCAACTTATGTTGGAAAATGTTTAACTTGTGCCAAAGTGAAGGCCGAATATCAGAAGCCTTCAGGTCTCCTAAAGCAACCTGAGATACCCATGTGGAAGCGGGAGTAGATCTCGATGGATTTTATAACAAAGTTTCCAAAGACACCCAGAGGTCATGACACGATTTGGGTAATCGTAGACCGTCTGACAAACTCTGCGCACTTTCTGCCAATCAGGGAAAAGGATAACACATGTAAGCTAGCTGAACTGTACCTCAGGGAGATAGTTGCACGTCATGGAGTGCCTATCTTGATTATATCTGATAGAGACGGGAGATTTGTGTCAAGGATTTGGCAATATTTCCAAGAAGCGTTTGGTTCACAGCTGAATTTGAGCACCGTATTTCATCCACAAACGGACGGCCAAACTGAGAGAACGATTTAGACGCTTGAAGATATGTTACGAGCTTGCATAATGGACTTGGGTGGCAGTTGGGACACTCACCTGCCTTTGGTTGAGTTCTCTTATAACAACAGCTACCATACAAGCATTCAAGCTGCACCGTTTGAACCTCTCTACGGATGAAAGTGCCGATCATCGTTATGCTGGGCAGATGCAGGCGATAGACAGCTAGTTGGTTCCGAACTGGTCCAAGAAACGACAGATAAGATCATACAGATCCGAGAGCGCATTAAGGTGGCTCGTGATCGACAAAAGAGCTATGCGGACCAAAGAAGGAAACCTTTGGAATTTAAAGTGGGAGATATGGTTTTGTTGAAAGTCTCACCTTGGAAAGGTGTGGCACGCTTTGGGAAGCGTGGTAAGTTAAACCCGTGATTATTGGACCTTTCAAAATCCTGGAAAGGATTGGTCCTGTAGCTTATAAGTTGGAGTTACCAGCAGAACTTAATGGTGTTCATGATACATTCCATGTATCTAATCTGAAGAAGAGTCCAACTCAAGAAACAGTGATCATACCTGCTGATGAAGTTCACATTGACGACACACTCCACTTTACCGAAGAACCTGTTGAGTTTACTGACTGGAAAGTTAACAAAACTTGGAGGAGTAGTGTTAAACTCGTCAAGGTTCGATGGAACGCACGTCACGGCCCAAAGTTTACTTGGGAGCGTGAGGATCGCATGAAAGCTAAGTACCCGCATTTATTCCCTAACACCCCTACAGCTAGTAGTAGAGCTTAAAATTTCGGGACGAAATTTTCTTAACAGGGGGAGAATGTGACAACTGTAAAAAATTCAGGTATCCGTACAATTAATTAACCATGATTAGTACTTAATGACTGTGCCGAATTACAATTAACTGCTTACTAATTATTGTCATATACAAACATGTGCATCACATATTGCTTGATGTCATATCATTATCGCATGATAGCTTATTGACTCAAATGATGCACTAAACACAGTTAGCAAGGTTATCTGATAAATCAGGAAAATGCTGACAGAACTCAGCACATAGACAGACAGTGTATTGCAACACAGAATGAGCCAGAAACTAAGTACTACACTAGTATAGTGTGTAGGAAAGTAAAGATCACAAAACTGCCTTTTTAGTGATAGTTTAAGTGTCGGAAAGTGCCTAAAACTCACACAAAGTGCTGAATTCAGCAATAATCAGCATTTTAACAATCTAAATTTATGCAGAAATATGGTTAAATGGTCCTGAATGCTTTCCTAAGTGTCGGGAATCAAAAGTGTCACAAAAGGGTACATAAAGTACACTAAACTGCATAGTTTAGCACCTTAACGAACCGGTAACCAACCGAACAACCGAACACTACCCGAAACACCAAATTTACACTAGAAGTACTGTTTTAACATTACCAAGCTAGTTATGGTCCTCGAACATCATAACAGCTCCTAAAATATCTAGTAACTAATATAACTAACTAGATATTTGGTTTTTAACCTTAAATTAACTAATCTAGTTTTACCCTAATCTACTACCCCCCCCCCCCATGTCTAGGGACCCACCTTGTTGATTTTATTTCAATATTAAAATGGATATGCATCTGCTTTCCTAAACATAATACACAAGAGTTAAAGTGAGAACTTGGGTTATAAGAATGCACATAAGGGTTCTAACCTCATAACTTACACACACTTAACACACACAAACTCTTCTCCTCTCCCCCTTGGAGCTCTCGGCCGAAGACACCACACCACACAACCATCATCATCTTTCATTCTTCATACATTCTACACATATACAAAGGTGTTAGAGATCATACAAGGAAGCTAGGAGCTTTCGGAAGTGCAAGAACCTCTTTTATCCACTTGTTTTCTACACTTGATCATCCCCAGCCTTGTGCTAGTGGTAAGAATCTTGATCTTGCTAGTTTACTTCTATTTTAAGTGGTTAAAAGAAGAATCATACTTATAATCTTGAAGAACACTAAAGATCACAAGAAGTAATCTTGAACATAAGCATGAATAATAAAGAAACTTAGTTGTTTATGTGTTGATTTACTTGATGATTGTTGTTTGTTCATATATTTGATGTTGATCATCATATGATCTTGCTAGATCATGATTAAAAACATAATCTAGCAAGATGAGAGAATAGAAATGTTGTAGGATGATAGATAATCCACACATGAAGCATGAACTTGAATGAACAAGTGGTTTTCTTGAAAAATAATGATCAAAGTAAGTTGTTAATCATATAGATCTAAAGATTTATGAATGGTTTTTCAAAGAAACCAAGTAAAAATATGAGTTTCATTTAATCTTGATTCTTACATAAACAAACATTATTTTTGGTGGTTAAACAAGTGTAGGAACACTTGTGTAACAAGGAAATTTCATAAAGAAACATTTTTAGAAATGATGATCACAAGTTGTAAACATCTATATTCTTTAAAAATGAAGTTTTTAAAGAACTAATCACACTTTAGAAGGTAACAAGGCTTACTAAGAACACTAGTAAGTTCCTACAAATTTTTACAAAGATTCAAATTCATGAAGTAGTAGATTATGCATGATTTTGGCAAAGTTGGTAAGTAAAGGTTGATTATTATTGTTTGTGAATTGATTGTGATGATTTTTACAAAAGAAAATGATATGCTTGAAAGCATGGGAACCTCCATTTTTAGGGGAAACTATGGCAAAATTTTCTAAAAATCTAAACACTTAGAAAAATATTTATAAACATGCACTTACAAGTGTATTTTCAACAATAAATTGTTACATAAACGTTGCCATAATTTTTGCTACAAAAATTATAATTATTGGAGGTTGGTTTTTATAAATAAAAGTGACTAAATATGTATTTAGGAAATATATATATATAGAAGACACCATGTGTGTGATTATTTGTATATTATGTGTATTAGTTATATTATTTTAGGACTTGAAATAATATAACACATCAAAATACCAAGGATTACAATCCAAAATATTACCAAAATTCCAAGGAATAAATATACAAGTTGTACACAAAATATTGGCGAAACCGAACAAGGAATATAACTTACAAAATATTCTGGAAATGTGATTAGAACATACGAGTTGTGTGATAAGCATGTGACTTATGTCACACCCTGACTTTTGCGGAAACGTGATTAAGTGTGACTTGCTTAATATCATTGCATTCAATCATAACAACAACTATATGATAAAACTAACGATGATCATCCATTAAATAAGTTTTAAAAAAAAACTTAACAACATTTTCTTGAAACATAAACTTCAATTTTGAGTACAAACCATGCCACTTGTTTTAAGAGTTCACAAGAACTCGACAAAAGACGTTAAATAAAGCCAGACTTTGGAAGATGTGTCTCGTCCAGGATAAGACACATTAACCAAACCCTAAGACCATGGAAGACATCTTTTATTCTCAAACAACACTTGGAACTTCCGAACGCCCGCCAGATCCACATTTAATTCCCTGAAATACATGTAGTTTGAAAACATCAACAAAAGTTTAGCGAGTTCATGTGTTTGTTTGTGTGTATGAATAAACCTTTGAAATCATGGGAAAATATGTATGTATATTTGTAAATCCCTGGTATGAAAGCAACACGGAAACAGATCATTAATGGTTTGCAAGGCCATTAATATGTGTGACGTGATGCAGGAAGACTCAAACCTAGCAGACTTTGCACCGGGCTTCCGGCTGTAAGACATAGTCAACCCATGGGCCAAACCCTGGTCCAACATGGGCGGGGCTCACTACACCCAAATAGATCTATCACTCATGTCCCTCGTTCCTACAAAGAGGATTGATGGTGTTAAGCGTCATACCCACCACTCACATGATCTAGCAGTACCCTTCCTTAGCTAACCATACCACGTATAAACGTTTGTAAACAGTTTGTAACATGAATTTCACCCCTGAAGTTATAAAACCGAAAACAGTTAAAGAAAAGGGGGACATGAACTCACAGTCTTGCGTTCTTCGTAAACACAGTAACTCAATGCTTCGCCTGGCGTACACGACTACCTACAACGTACTAATGTCTATTAGACGAGCGGGTCGTGCCTTGACTTAGTATTAATTAGTGTCTTTGAGTTACGTTTCAAAGTGTCTTCATTATTATTCCAAGTTATATAATTATTTGTTAAAATAATAAATATTTTAACTTAAATTATATTTATTAAATTTTGGAATAATAGTTAAAATAATATATTTTAACTTGATACTACACAAGTATTTATACATGTATTTCCTTCCCAAGGATGGGTGTATTTGAATTTGTATCCTTATACTTGCATATTTTTGCCATGTATCGGTGTCGTATCCGGAGTGTATTTATACGTACGAGAATACGTATCTTCTTGCAATTGTTAAGTATTCTTATACTTAATTTTGTATAAGTTTTTCCGGAATAATATTTCTAGTAAAAATACTTTAATATATATTTCCAAAATATATATTTTGAGGAATATTACTTAGAAAAACCATTGATAATTTTTCCTTTGGCAAACATATTTGTATTTTCATATGAGTTCCAAAATAATACATTTTCAGGTCTAACTTGGAAAATATATACAAACTTATTTTTCTCCCAAAAATAATATATTTCATGTACATTGAGAAAATATATTTTTCTTCCCAAAAATAATATATCTTCTATTAATTCCGAGAAAACATATATATTTTTATTCACCAAAAATAGTATATTTTCTTCTAGTATAAAATATGATATAAATTTATAATAATTGTAAAAATCATATTTTTGTTTCCTTTGGTGTCCAAAATATTATTTACCAAAATATACTTGTGAATATAATTTCCGGAATATTTTTGTGAATTAAATTCCTTTGTTCGGTTCCACCAATATTTTGTGTATAACTTGTATATTTATTCCTTGGAATTTTGGTAATATTTTGGATTGTAACTTTTGGTATTATGATGAGTTATATTATTTCAAGTCCTAAAATAATATAACTAATACACATAGTACACAAATAATCACACACATGGTGCCTTCTAAATATATATTTCCTAAATACATATTTAGTCACTTTTATTTATAAAAAAAAACAACCTCTAATATTTATATTTTTGAACAAAAATTATGGCAAAGTTTATGTAAAAATTTATGGTTTAAAGCACACTTGTAAATGTTTGTTTATAAATATTTTTCTAAGTGTTTAATTTTTAGAAAAAATTCGCCATAGTTTCCCTTAAAAATGGAGATTTCCATACCTTGAAGGTATATCATTTTCTTTTGTAAATCATCAAAATCAATCAACAATCAACCACAAATAATCTTTACTTACCAATCTTGCCAAAAACAAGCATAATCTACTACTTCATGAACTTGAATATTTGTAAAAATTTGTAGTAACTTACTAGTGTTTTTAGTAAGTCTTGTTACCCTTTAAAGTGTGGTTGATCTTTTAAAAACATCATTTTTAAAGGATTTAAATCTTTACAACTTATGATCATATTTTCTAAAAATGTTTCTTCATGGATTTTTCTTGTTACACATATACTTCTACACTTTATTAACCACCAAAAATAAGGTTTATTTGTTTAAGAACCAAGATTTAGTAAAACTTGTTTTTTTAACTTGGTTTCTTGAGAAATCATCCATTAAATTTTGGATCTACAAGTATTACAACTTACTTTGATCATTATTTTACAAGAAAACCACATATTCTTTCAGGTTCATGTTCTATGTGAGGATGATCTATAATCCTACAACATTCTCATCCTTTCATCTTGCTAGCTTATGTTTTTAATCATGATCTAGCAAGATCATATGATGATCAACATCAAATACATGAATAAACAACAATCATCAAGCATAACAACACATAAACAACATAGTTTCTTCATGATTTAAGCTTATGTTCAAGTTTTATTCATGTGATTCTTCATGTTCTTCAAGTTAATCAACATGTATCATCTTTTAACCACTAAGATAAGATGAGAAATGGAGTGTATGATGTTCTTACCACTAGCTCAAGGCTAGGGATGATCAAGAGAAGAAATAGAGTGGTTAATAGCAAATGAAGAAGGTCCTTGAACTTCCGAAAGCTCTTAGCCTCCTTATGCAACCTCTAACACACTTGTATATGCTTGGAATGTATGTAAGATGAATGAATGATGGTGATGATGGTGGTGTTTGGTTCGGCCGAGAACAAGAAGAAGAGAGGGAGAAAGAGTGTGTGTAATAGGCTTAGGTTGTAACTAAGTTAGTTATTTAGGTTAAAATGTAAGTATTAGTTAGATACTTTAGTTACTAGATATTTATGTAGTTTTATGATGTTCGGGGACCATAACTAGCTTGGTAATGTTAAAACAGTGCTTCTAGTGAAAATTTGGCGTTTCGGGTAGTGTCCGGTTGTTCGCTTGGTTACCGGCTCGTTAAGGTGCTAAACTATGCAGTTTAGTGTGCTTTATGTACCCTTTTATGACAGTTTTGATTCCCGACACTTAGGAAAACATTCAGGACCATTTAATCATATTTCTGCATGATATTAATGTGTTCAAATGCTGAATTTGTTGATTTTTTATAGAATTCTGCAGTTTATGTGAGTTTTAGGCACTTTCCGGCACTTAAACTATCTCTAGGAAGGCAGTTTTGTGATCCTTACTTTCCTACACACTATACTAGTGTAATACTTGGTTTCTGGCTCATTCTGTGTCTCAACGCATTGTCTGTCTATGTACTGAACTCCTTCAGCATTTTCCTGATTTGTCTGATAACTGTGCTAACTATGTTTCGTGCATCATTTGAGTCAATAAAGTTCCCATGCATTAATGATATATCATTTGCAATATATGATGCACATGTATGTATATGGCAATAATCAGAAAGCAGTTCAAGTCATTAATTGAAATTCAGCACAGTCATTAAGCACTAATCATGGTTTAATAGTTGTAAGGATACCTGGAATTTTGACAGTTGTCACAACTTATGCTTAATCATGTAGAACTAGGGCATGATCTTGATTTTGTATAAATAAATTGTTTAACACTATCATTGGAACAATATGATTTGTTTGAGGATCAAGTGCCCACGTTTGCCAAATTTTAAAGAAAAAAAGAAACTAGGTGAGTCTCGTATGCCCCAATTTACTTGAACCTTTTAGGGGAAAAACATGTTCTTCAACTATTTTAGAAATGATGATGTGATATTAATCAGGATGTGTTTCTTGCCGATGTTTGGCACCACTTTATTTTTCCACAACCATTAACTCTAGTGTGAACCCACATATCATATAGGTAGCACTATTTGGGAAACACCCACGTAGGGTGATTTTGGGAAACACACACGAGTGTGATACTTGTGTTTTGGGAGGACATAAGTGTCTTGGTCTATAACTATAAGGGATATGGGTTAAGGGGTCTAGGTACATTCAGTGCTCGACATGGCCGTTTGTGAGTGCTAGGTATTAGGGCTGATTGTTGACTTGCTTAATATACATCATATGTGTCTATACTTTTATTGTGTTTAAACTTACAACGTCACCAACTTTGTAATCAGGGCAGACCTAGGGGTGGGCGAGCAACTATCTAATGTTATACAAGCTCACCAACATATCCTTTATCCGAACATCCATCTAATGTAATTAATAACAAAAAGTTAAAAAGATAAAAAAAAACTAAAGATAGGATAGGTTATGAACTTTATATGGAGTTGAAGTTATTTCACACATTAGAAACTAGTGAATTTAGCAACCCTATATTTTTGTTATGTTTATTGCTACAACGTTAATTGTCGTTTAAAAAATAGTTTATATAATTTGTTAGGCCAAATGGACTTTTTCAGCTCGACCGAGGCACTTAAATCCTCAGGGACGGCTCTGTTTGTTGTTGACTTTTATATTATGCATGCTTTACAATGCTAACAAATGAGGACTTATGATAGAGATCTTTGCCCGCCATGGCTAGGATTGCTAGAAGACTTTGCATGTTTCCAAGAATTTTGTGCTTTTGGGATTTAGACTTTTGGTTGTATGTTGATAAACAACTATAACACCCATCTTTTGTACTAGTCTCAAAATCCATGACTTGCTCACTATGTATTATACTTTGTATGTGGTTAATGTTATAATTTCCATATCGTGGTTGCTTTATATTGACTTAATCTTTATGCCCAACGCCTATTCTGGGGAGTGATAGATTTGTATCAGATCTTTTGGTTATAATCAATTAGGATTCCTTTAGTAATGCCTAGACTATAATCACAAGATGCGACCTATAAAAATATATATAACTTTGAGGTTGTAGAAACCGAGTTTATTGTAGGATACACTTCACTGATGGCATATTAAACATTTATTGTATAATGAATTTTCATCTATAATGCAATCATGTCTGGACCATCACTTTTGGGGTACTCATGTCCTGTTCGTGATTTATCGTCCTATGGTCATTAGAATGGTAGCTATCCGAGAGGGTACGTCCCATTAGGACCTAGCTAGTATATGAGATCTTCTTCCAGGGAGTCATAACAGAAGTATACGACTCGATCTTTTTCATCACAACCTAGGAGTCCCGTGTGATCACACTCATCACATGATGTTACACCCACGCTTGGGCGTAAAGGCCCCACTATTTCTACGCTGAAAAAGAGGCTACGACTCGACCTTTGCTTTACTTTTCGGATGCCCACAGACGATCCACTAGTGCTAGATAAAATATTATGCAAGCATCTATAAAACCAGTGAGGCACAACATTCACATTGTTGATCTATACCTGGAGTATGTTATGTATGGTTGTATGGCTTGTAGAAAAACTGGATCGGTCACTGATTATCATGTCGCATGTATGTAGAAGTGATGTGCCATTAGTTGTACATATTTTTAATGCATAATCACCCCCATTTTAAGGTACATTTTATGAATTTACAGTTGAAATACTACCTAAATCGTTTCGATTTGGTAATTGCAGGTTTTAAGGTCTCTGGATAATAAAGTGAGTGTAAAAAATCCAAGATCCAAGAAAATCATTAAAGTGCCAGATAGGCATGGCCGTGCCAGGCTATGGGCATGGCCATGCATACCAACACAATAGTACAAGTCAACCCAAGAATGGTCAACAAAAGTCCACGATATGTGGAGGCACAACCGTGCTTACCTAGGCACGCCCGTGCATGAATAAGACAAGGAATAAAAGCTTCGAGAACCAACAAGACTGGCACCTTTTGAAGCCACACTTGTTCATGCACGACCGTGCATACCTTGGCACTGGCTTGCCCATAACAACGAAACGGAAAGGACAAAGATGGACTACAAGTTGTCGGGCAAAAGGACCATGCACGGCCATGCATATATATATATATATATATATATATATATATATATATATATTATATTTCAGCAAACAATAGTAATGCATGGCCATGCGTCATGTAAGGACCTGCATGAAAATGTCCTAAAACCTTCCGTAAGTGAAAACCCGGACCCCTAAAACCCCAAGTTCCATGAAAAATCAAGAAAATCAAAATTTTCAAGTTGGTCGCGGGCCGCGAAAGGCTCAAGGAAAGTCTACGCGGGGCGCGACAGTCAGGAAAGTCTCCGGATAAGCTTTAGGCCACGTGTCACACACGTGGCAGACCTAGGGGGTGACACGGCAGCCCTAGCAGTAGCTAGGGTGGCCCTCGCGGGCCTCAAGGAGTGTCCTTCGAGTTTACGCGGGCCGCGAAGAACCCAAAATTCAGCTATAAATAGTACGTTGCATGGCCTTTCTTTTGTGTTCGTAAAATTTCTTTCAAAAACGTCAAATTCTGCTCAAATTAGTGTGTTTAAGGGTCGAAACGCTGCTACGATTACAGGGTAATAACTCGATCACTGCTACGATACAATGTCTGATCGATTGAAACAGATCTGATGGATGTTTAAGTGCTGCCTGAATTCGGGCTATACTTTGTCATTCATCGTGAGGGTTTTGATTTCGTGAGCTTATCGTAAATGTTGTATTAAGTTACTAACCTAGTTTCGTTTGCACTATTTAACTAGGTTACCAGGCTTAATCAGTTGGCAAAACTCTGTCCAACTAAACTCGCAATGTGAGTCATTCTTCTTTTTACCAAATTGTTTCCAAAACCCTATTTGTTTTCAAAGTTATAATTACAGGGATTAAGTCTTTGTAATCTTCAATTACTGCCGGTATGTGGGGTTTTGTATACATTACTTGATAATCTTCACCATTGGACAACGGGTTAGCCAATGGGTGATATGACCATAGTTACAGATACGGTCGAGTGACAAATACCAATTTGGGCTAATTGGTTGATATATAAACATTGTAATCGCTCTTAATACTGTATATTATAACAATGTGTCGTGTGTATAAATTGAATGACTCGCCAGTATTTCCCCGCTGATAAAATCTTTTTAAACATGTTTCAGGTGATTGAATGTGAACAAGGAAAAGTGACGTGTAGCACTACCAGCTTGGATAAAGTGGCTCAGTAAATAAATAAACATGTTTTTATAAACAGGGGATTTCCCAGTGAAATTCCTTTATTGTAAATTACGGGATTTGTCCTGAAACTTGGAAATAAAATAAAGGGGTGTTTTCAGTTTAAACGATCCTGCCAAAATTTCCGCTGCCAAATTTAAATACCAATACCACGGGTTTCTGTCCCGCGGCATTCGAACCAGGGAACTGGGTCGGGGGCCGTGACAGAAAAAGGTGGTATCAGAGCCACTGATTTAAGCTAATTAAGTATTTAGAAATACTTAATTTTTCAGATTGCCATTTTGTGATTCTGTGAAACTTTAACTTATAATAAATAAAATTTTAATTTGAGTTTTTGTATGTTTCTTCATGTGTGCTAACAACATGAATGAAATATCGGAAGCACTCCGAAACTTTACTATCCATTCCATTGATATGGATACCACAGGAATCCAATCCGGTTATCAGGCGGATACCGAGGAACCATTAGTGTTTCAGGCACAGCCACAGGAGAAGCCCAAGCCTAAAAAGAGGAGAAGAATTATGGATTGGAAACGCGGACGAAGGAAGAAACCAGCTGCCCAAAAGGTGAAAAAGACGGAGGATCCGAAGGGAAAGGGGAAGGAAGTAGGGGAGAGCTCTAGTCAAGCCCAAGAATTGCCACCTTGGGAAGAATTGGATAGGAAACTTGCAAACTGTGACCTCATCGGACCTGCTGACGAAACCCTTTTCAATTACCCCGCTCAATCAGAACTTCCTGTTAATTTGGAACCTGCTATCCCGGACCCAATTGTCAACCCTCAACTTCTTCCCGGAGAGTTGGAAGAATGGTGGACGAGGCATTTTCAGAACTTTATGAATAACCCCAATGTGTATTTCCCCAGTTTGAACCTAATCCCTTTCCACCAATGAACCCGGAAAATGTTACCGAATTACGCCGCTACGGCGAGGAACTGGTGGATGCAGGAAATCGGATTCGAGACGTGGGGGAAAAGATCTCTTGGAAGTACGACGAGAGGGAGCGTCGTTTCTGAAAAGCCATTTAACTGAAGTTAAAAAGTTTTGTATAATATATAATAATAATAATAATATGTGGAAAAAAAATTCAGAATATATATCTAATAATATAATATTGTATAATATTAACTAAAATAAAACATATGTAAATATCGGGCATGTACGGATGCATAATATTATAAAAATATATACGAATGTCGCAAGGTCGACGATTTTGGCTATACGTGTTGACTTAATTGTGTTGTGATTGCCTTTTTATGTTTAATTGCTATCCATTGTATGATAATAATTTATATATATATTTAATTATACAGATGGAAAACGCAGTAAACCAACCGGTAACCGGAGTTAACCAATCTGAACAAAATAATGAAGACCATTTTCTCAATAGGCAAGACATCGAAAATATCGTTGCTCAGGGAATAGCCAATGCTATCCCAGCCATCGTTGCGGCTGCTAGAAATCCCATTGAACCTTCCCAAGCCAACCATAGCAAACGCATCCGCGACGATAATTTCAGTAACAGTGTAAATGGAGGCGGCAATAATGATAATAATGTGGTTCATGCCCCATTTCTTAAGAAAATGAAAGTAGCAACGACTGGTTGCACTTACAAAGAATTTCTTGCCTGTAAGCCAGTCGAATTTGCAGGCAATGAAGGGGCGACTGCCGCACTGCGTTGGTTAGAAAAGACCGAAGCGGTAATCAAATAAGTAAATGCGCAGAGGAAGACAGGGTGATGTATGCATCCCACCTTTTCAAGGAAGAGGCGTTAGAATGGTGGAACACGGTGCTGCAAGGTGGAAAGAAAATTTTGTCCCTCCTACGAAAAGGAACAAATAACGAATAAATTCCTGGACCACCGGATGGTGGACATTGACTGTCGAGGGTATACCTCGAAATTGTTCGAGTATGCTAGAATTGTGCCAACTCTGGCTTCGCCAAAAGCGGTACTTATTTCTCGCTATATTTTGGGACTAGTTAGCGAAATTCATGATATAGTCAAAGTAGCGAGACCCCAAACAATTCATGATGCGGTCGAATTAGCCAACACTCTGACTGACGGACTGGTGCGCACAAGGGAAGAAAACAGAAAGAAGGAATTGGCCCAAAAGATTACCCAAGGTTTTAGTGGAACTAATAACACCGGTAACTTCAAGAAAAAGGGAACTGGGCAATCTTCCACCCCGCCATTCTGCAGAAATTGTAAAAGGAAACATTTTGGAAAATGTAATGAAAATTGCAATTTTTGCAAAGCACCGGGGCACCGAGAAGAGAAATGCAGAAAGAAAACAAAGATCTGCTACAATTGCGGATAAGCTGGGCATTTTAGACCAGAATGTCCTAAATTGGTTAAGCCAGCTGACAACAAGGCAAAAGCGACTGATGGAGGTACTAAAAAGAACGCAAGGGCCTTTCAGCTGACAACGCAAGAAGCAGATCTGATTCCGGATGTGATCGCTGGTACGTTCCTTGTACATGACGTTTACGCAAAAGTATTATTCGACTCTGGTGCAAACCAAAGTTTTATAAATACTTCATTTTGCCAAGCCCTTAACCTACCTTTAACCAAACTTAGGCAAATTTATACGATAGAAACAGCAGATGGAAATTCTGTTAACATAGATAAGGTTCTCCAAAAGGGGAAGATCGAACTTTCAGGGCATAAATTTTCTGCAAATCTGCTACCTATGAATTTAGCCGGATTCGATGTTGTGTTAGGAATGGATTGGTTAGTAGCCAACCATGCTCGAATCCTTTGTGATAGGAACTCCATAGAAATTCATACGCCTACAAGAGAAGTAATTTTGGTGACAGGAGACAAGCTACATAAACCAGTGAAGTTCATTTCAGTAATGAAAGTTGCTAGTTATAAACGCAAGCAAGGAATAGTGTATATGATTTCAGTAATCATTAACACTAAAAGTAAGGAACTTAAGGAAATCCCAGTAGTCTCAGCATACCCTGATGTAATTCCAGAAGAGCTACATGGATTACCACCCGATAGGGAAGTAGAATTTAGAATTCATCTAATCCCTAGAACTACACCAATAGCTAAGGCACCTTATTGGTTAGCCCCCACAGAAATGCTAGAACTGAAAAAGCAGTTAGATGAATTATTAAGCAAAGGATTCATACAACCTAGTTCATCCCCTTGGGGAGCACCTGTATTGTTTGTGAAAAAGAAAGATGGTTCGATGCGGATATGTATCGATTATAAGGAATTAAACAAGGTTTTAAGAATAGATACCCATTACCTAGGATTGATGATCTTTTTTATCAACTCCAGTGAGCTAGGTATTTCTCTAAGATAGATTTACGCTCCGGATACCATCAGTTGAAGGTACAGGAAGAAGACATACCTAAAACTGCTTTCAGAACTAGGTATGGTCACTACGAGTTTACAGTCATGCCATTTGGACTAACGAATGCTCCTTCAGCATTCATGGACATGATGAATAGAATCTGTAAGCCGTATCTGGATAAATTTGTAATTGTCTTCATCGACGATATACTTATTTATTCCAAAAGCCAGGACGAGCATTGTGAGCACCTGCATGCACTCTTAACTCTATTATGAAAGGAAAAGCTTTACGCCAAATTTTCGAAGTGTGAATTTTGGCTACAAGAGGTGCAATTTTTAGGACACATGGGGAATCATGAAGGTATTCACGTAGATCCCTCCAAGATAGAGGCGATCACAAATTGGAAGGTCTCGCAATCAGCTACCGAAGTTAGAAGTTTTCTAGGGTTAGCCGGATATTATAGGCGCTTCATAAGAGACTTCTCTAAGATAGCAGTTCCATTAACTAAGTTAACCTGTAAAACTATTAAGTTTGAATGGGGACCTAAACAAGAAGAAGCCTTTAGGATTCTAAAGCAAAGATTTACAAATGCCCCAATCCTTGCTTTACCAGAAGGAACAGAAGATTTTGAGGTCTACTGCGATGCTTCTAAGCTAGGATTAGGTTGTGTATTAATGCAACGCAAAAAGGTAATTGCATATGCCTCAAGGCAGTTGAAAAGCACGAGGAAAATTATACGACTCATGACTTAGAATTAGGAGCCATAATTTTTGCCCTTAAGATTTGGAGACATTATTT
>JARYGA010047054.1:0-41042 GCA_030545235.1 Helianthus tuberosus
CAGACCATCATTCACCACCTCATCATCATTTCATCCACCACTGTCACACCACGCCACCCACCTCCAAACCTGCACTTCACCACCACGACCATGTTCTAAAACCACCACCACTGCATCTCCATTCAGATCCCGCCAAATCGCCACCGCAATCACCACCAAAAATGGCACGCAACGAACGCGACCCCATCCATCTTGTCGAATACCCAAATCCCTGATGACGTTCAAAGGGTCTTCGTTGACGTTGAGATGTCCCAGCCTTCGTTGCTACAAAAGAATAAACCGTTAGCCTCGTCACGGAGGGCCCCGGGAGGGGGATCCGTGACCAAGCTCCGGCGTGAGGATAAGTAAACTTGCCGGAGAGTATGAGAAGTTTATTCCGATGAGTATGATCACCGGAATATTTCTCTATGGTGTGAATCTAATTAATGTGTGTGTATTGAATGTGGGGAATATTGGTCGGAATAAATGAGAGAGCAATTAGTGTGATACCTTTTTGTCCGCCCCTTGATCATCTCCTTTCTGCCCTATATAACCCGGATTTCTTATCTCTCATGTGGGATATTTTAATGAGTTGATCTAACGGATTCTGAGAGTCTTCGGGGGGCTCAGACACGTGTCTGGCCCCCAACGGTAAGATTATGGCCTCATTAAATGTTTCCGGCTTGAGAAGTATAATGCCAGCCGAGATCCTCTTCATATCAGGCATTAAATGTTGCCTGTGTTCTCTGGTACCTTTCTTCCCGCTCATTTTGCATAAGAGAAACCTTAGTGGGCAAGGTAAACTGCTCTTGGGCCTTATCTGTTGGGCCCGCATGGTGACAGCCCAAAACGGGTAAATGGGGTTCTCCATTGGCCCGTCGTCAAGTCATCTTTAGTCCCTGGTTCTGAGATTCAAATCTCATGATCTGGGGCTGAGCCATAACTGTTCACGGGAACAACTCCATTGGGCTGAGGAAGTGGGCCCATCCCCAGGTAATCATCACGTTCCCCCTCTCTTATCGAGACTCATTAATCACAGGTGATCGACGGCGGGGGTTTAATCTCTCCCATACACGTGCACGACGGTTTTAATTTTTGAAATGACCCTGATGTGACGGTTTTTCTCTTTCCAATTCAGTTACCCTCTTTAAATACCTACATAACCTTTTGAATTTCCCATTTTCCTTTATCAGTTTTTCCCTTCTTTCTCCCTTCCTCACATCTTTCTGATCACTGTTTTCTCTCTTCGCCATGAGCCGTACCGGCCGTTCTGTGATTCGGTCTGTTTTGACGGCGAAGGATCTGGAGTCCTTCGTTGAGACCTACAAGATTCCCAAGCGTTTTTCTCCGACTCTACTAGGTCCTGATGAACCGGCTGTATGCACACCAGACAGGATTGTTCTCTATACTTTAGCGTTTTCTTCTTGTGGAGTTCGGTACCCTCTTTCCCCCTTTAAGATAGCTTTACTTCGTCACTTCAGAATTCATTTTTCCCAACTGCACCCGCTAGGGTTTATGAGGGTGGTACATTTTGAGTTATCTTGTGCGGCTATTTCCGGCGAGCCGTCTGTTCCCTTGTTCTGCATGTTTTATAAACTGATTTCTGATGGGGATTGGTTCACCTTCGCAAAACATAAAGATAGTGTGTCTCGGCCTTGTTATACCTTCATGCCAACTTCCACTTATCCTAGAGAATGGAAGAGTAGGTTTATTTTTGTCTCTGCTGCCATGCTACCGGAGTCTCCACCGCCGAGGGATACCGAGGCTGCTATCGAGGACAGTGTTCCTATTCTGTCCGCTGACGAAATCATCCAATGGAAGCAAATGTATGAGAATCCAACGAGAGCCTTTACTTTTTCTGAGGGGATCTTGGCCATGGGAGGGCTGAGCCTTTCCTATTCAGTTCGACCCAAGGCTTTTTTCGGCGAAAAAGGTATCCTTTTGCTCTTGATTTGCTGCCTCTTTTTTTTTATTTTTTGGGGTTTTGTGTAGTCATCTTTAGCATTTTTTTTTGCAAAGTTGACTCTGTGGAGGTTGGTTCAGGGGGATTCTCAAGATGTTCAGTTTGTGGTTGGTGATGAGGTTGAACCGGGTTTAAACCGGGGTGTTGAAATGCAGGTTATTGGAGGGTCTGTTCAGGCCGGGGGCTCTGTTGCTGTGGGAGAAGGTGGGGGGACTTCTTCTGATGGGGAAGAGAGTTCCCCTGACCCTCTTCAAGTTAAGCATTCTAGTCATGATGATGATGAGGAAAACCTGGAGAGCCGTCTGGCTCGTAAGAGGAAAGCTGTTAGCCCCAAGCCAGCCCCTGCCCCTCGTGACATCCGGCTGAGGCTCCGGAGCGCCAGTGGGCAAAAGGCCCCTCCTGCGACGAAAGCTGCTTCCGAGCTTCCCCCTATTGGGGTTAAGGGCTCTTTGTCTAAACATCTGCAGTCCTCCAGCTTTGTGAGTGAACCTTTGTTGGTGAGTTCACTTTTTATCTCTTATTCTAGATTTTCTTTGTCTTGATACGTTCTTAATGTTTCCTCCCCTTCTTGCTTTGGGCAGGGAAGTTCTCATGCTCCTATCGAAATCCCTACTGCCCCCTCTTCTTCTCGTGTTAGGGACAAAACCCCGGAGGTAAATGCTGCTCACATTACTCCGGCTTTTGAGATCTCTCCTCATCATGCAACCGGGACCAGTAAACCTTCTCAATTTGAGGGTCTTGCTCATCGATCCCCCTTGGCTCCCCTGTTTGCTGATGCCCTTCCTTTCACCTACGTCCCTAAGTGGAAAATTACTCAGTCTTCGGTGGTAGGGACCCTCGAAACTGCCAGGGATTTTTTGAGTCCTGCTGTTCCTCCCTCCCATAGGTTTATGAACTCTGCTTTGAGGGATGATCTTTTCGACGATCAGTATAGCATGTCACTCTGTGAGGGTTTTTTCAGGGGCGTCGGCATGTTGCAGCGGGTTGATGATCTGAGGAAAGAGAATGAAGGACTCAAGAATGATCTTAAGACTTCTCAATCTGTTGCTGCTGAGCTCCGATGTTAAGTGGTTGAGGCTGAGCGTAGACTGCAAGAAGAAAAGGTGCATAGCCTTTCTCCCCTCTCCCCCCATTTTTTTTTAATTTTTCTATTGCTTTGGAATTTTTATGATGTCTTTTGCTCAGGGGGCTGGAGCTATGTTGGAGCGGAGGGAGCGAGCTTGGGAGAGGGAGATGACGGCGTTGGTGGAGGAGAAAGAGGAGTTAGCCACGAAGTTGAAACGTCAGAGGGAGCTTGACTCCGTTTCTCAAAAAGATCTGGATACGATGTATGCTGAGTATGGAATGGCGTCTGATGATAACCAGAGGTTGGCTAAGGAGAAGCATTGGCTGATTACTGAAGGCTTCGGAGCCTTTCTTACTGCCGTTTGTCAATCGGAGGAGTTCAAGAGTGGTCTCGAGCAGGTTTATAGGGCGTATCGGGATGTTGGATATCAATCAGGCCTGAAGGATGGATATCTTTACTCTGCTCAGGGTCTGGACAGGAAGGAAACTCCGCTCTATAATTCCAAGGCAAAGAAGCGGCTGTCTAAGCTGGACAAGGAGTTTGGGGGTAAGACCCCCGCCCTTCTTGAAAAGATCCTGGAGCATCATATGATATCCATTGATGAATTGAAAGACCTACTCACTCCTGCCGGTCCCTCATCCCCGAAGTCTTTGTCTGGGGGTGGTTCCCAGTAATTTCTGAACATTAATCTACTTCGATATGGTTGTAATCTAAACAATTATGCACTCTAGGGTACTCTTGACTTTTTGATGCTTGGGGTGGGGGAGCCTTTGTGTGTGGGCTCCCCTAGTATGTAATCGTATGACTTATGACTGTATTTTGTTGTCTTGTTTTTTGCCTGTTTTTGGTACGTTTTTTTGCAGGAGTCTTTGCCGGGAATTGGACCAGCATTTTCTTGAAGACCCTTAGTTATTTGTAGTGTATTTACAAGAAACTGTGCTTCAGTCTGTCTACCAGGCTTTCTGGCTTGTATTTTAGCTTTTTTTAAGGTCACTAGGGCTTCCTGTTGTATATTCATTTTGTAATTCGTTCATGTAAAACTTCTTTTTGTAGTTGGTTTACAAAAGTGTGTTGTGTTCATGGTTCATTTTATAAACCAGGATTGTCTGCTCGAGGACAATCGCTGGACAAGTCTATAATGTAAGATTATGCTTTTGGCTTGTTTGTCCATTTTCTTTGGGTTAGCTAGACCCTGTTTTGCCCCACAGCCGGGCGTTTGGTATGTTTGGTATACCTTGCACACGTGTGTTTGTTTGTTGTTAGGTTTATAGCCTTTCCGGGCACGTCTGCCTTGGTATAACACCTGTTATTTTGCCAAAAGGGGACAAGTGAGTTGTCCGTTGTCATTCATTTCTTGGGGACTAAGCTTCCCAGTACAAGTTTTTACAAAAGGTTTTTTCTTGGGTTAAGCCCCTGATTAGCAGTTAATCATTACAAAAGTGGCTCCCTGGCCGTTTTTCCTAGAAGGACTTTTTATTCCTCATATGTGGTACTTCCTGAGCTGCATGAGGTTCCATGTTCTTGGAATTTCTTTGCCTTGAAGCGTTTCCAGCTTGCAACTTCCCTTGCCGTTTGCCCAAGTTACCCGGTAAGGTCCTTCCCAGGTGGGCCCTAGTTTTCCGGTGTTTTCCTGCAGGCTGGCCTCGTTTGCTCTTAATACCTGGTCCCCTAGGACGAGATTGAGCTTTTTCATTTTGGCATTGTAATAGCTTTCGAGCTGTTTTTTGTACCTAGCCTCCTTGACTGCCGCCACTTCCCTTCTTTCTTCAAGCAGGTTCAAGTTCATTTTCGGCCTCCTGGAGCTCATTTTCGGCCTCCTGGAGCTTCATTCTGGCGGTCGGGGACCCTATCTCAGCCGGGATGACCGCCTCCGTCCCATAAGTTAAGCTGAAGGGAGTTTCCCCGTTGCAGTCCTTGGGGTGGTCCTATATGCCCATAGCACAAATGGTAATTCCTCCAGCCACCCTTTTTGTTTCCTTCGAAGTCTCCCCTTCATTCCCTTGATGATGCTTTGATTTGCTCTTTCCACTAGCCCGTTTGCCTGGGCATGGGTGATGGAAGTAAATACTTGGTGTATGTGCATCTGCTCAGACCATGGCCTGAATGGTTTTCCAGCAAATTGTACACCATTGTCGCTCACGAGCTCCTTCGGGACCCCATATCTGCAGATAATGTTGTCTAGCATAAACCGTCTCATCTGCTCCCCGGTTATTTTTGCCAAGGGCCTTGCCTCTATCCACTTGGTAAAATAATCAATGGCAACCACCACGTATTTGACCCCTCCCGGACCCTCTGGGAATGGTCCGATTATGTCAATGGCCCACTTCTGGAAGGGCCAAGACGTTGAGACATGTATCATTGGGTGTTTGTGGCGGTGCGTCATGGGTGCATGGACCTGGCAATTGTCACATCTCTTGATCTCCTCTGATGCTGTCTCAAACATTCTGGGCCAATAGAACCCCGCATTCATTGCCTTCGCCACTACTGTCCTTGACCCGGAATGCATCCCACAAATCCCCTCATGTATTTCTCTGATCACGTACTTAGCTTCTTCATTATCGATGCATTTCAGGGATGGACCCAGGTATGACCTCCGGTAAAGCTCTCCATCAATCAACTCATATTGTAAAGCTTTGACTCTTACTTTTCTGGCTGCCCAGTCTCCCTCGGGTAATTCCCCGTCTCTTAGGAATCTTACAATCGGTGTCATCCATGTCTCTTGTTCGTCCCCGATTGTAGCCACCTCTGCTGTGTCGAGAGAGGGGGAAGTTAGGGCTTCCACTTTGACTTCTCTTGCTAGATGGTCAAACGCCACGGAGGCCAGTTTGCTGAGGGCATCGGATTTCCTGTTTCTCCCACGGGGGATATATTCTAGCTTGAAGGTCTGGAAGGCCTTAGCTGTTTCCTTTACCTTTGCCACATATTGAGCCATTGTGCTGTCTTTAGCCTCATATTCTCCTTGGTATTGCTTGACCACTAATTGTGAGTCTGTACTGGCCTCCACATGTTTTGCTTTCATCTTTTTGGCTAGCCTCATCCCTGCTAAAGGGGCTTCGTATTCTGCGGTGTTGTTGGTATTTTTAAAGTCTAGCCTGATGGCGTATGTTAGCTCAACTCCCTCAGGACTTATCAACGTAATGCCCACTCCGCTACCCTCTTCGCTGGAGGCTCCATCTGTGAGTAGTCTCCATACTGCCTCGTCTTCCTTCTCTTTCTCTTCCCTCTCCAAGGCTTCCCACTTTAAAAGCTCTTTTTCTTCATCCTCAGGGACTTCTGCTAAGAATTCAGCCAGTATTTGTCCTTTCATGGCCTTCCTGGGTTTGAACTCCAAGGAGTGTTCCCCCAGCTCTACCGCCCATTTGGCCAGTCGGCCCGACAACTCCGGTCTCCTTAGCACTTTTTGGAGTGGTTAATCCGTCATTAAGGTGACCTTGTGCCCTTGGAAATACCTTCTGAGTCTCCGAGATGCAAAAACAAGAGCTAAAGCTAACTTCTCCAGGGGCATATAACGTTCCTCAGGATCCTTGAGGGTCCTGCTAATGAAGTATATTGGTATCTGTTTTCCTTCCCGTTCCACCATCATAACCGCGCTCATGGTCGTTTTTGAAGCAGACAAATACAGAAGTAGATCCTCCCCGGGTACTGGGGTTGCTAAGGTTGGGAGCTTACATATGTAATCTTTCATTTCTTGAAAGGCGGCCTCCGCTTCTGGGGTCCACTTAAACCTGTCTGTCTAGAGACAATCTTTCAGAACCTTCATGAAGGGAAGAGTCCTGTTGGCTACTTTTGATAGGAAACGGTTCAAGGCGATTAGCCTTCCGTTTAACTGCTGGATGTCCTTCAGAGACCTGGGGGATCCCATTTCAGCTACCGCTTGAGTTTTCTCCGGATTAGCTTTAATTCCGCCCTTAGTAACCACTACCCCCAGGAATTTCCCTTCTTCTACCCCGAAGCAGCACTTCCCGGGGTTTAGCTTCATATTCACATCTTGCATGGTTCGAATGGTTTCGGCTATATCGTCTATCATAGCCATCTTGGTTAGGCTTTTTATGACAATGTCATCGACGTACACTTCTAAGTTCCTCCCCCGCTGTTCTCTGAAAAGAGCATTCATGAACCTTTGGTATGTGGCCCCCGCATTTTTTAGCCCGAAGGGCATCTTGGTGTAACAGAATGTTCCCTCGTCTGTGATGAAGGTGGTTTTCTCCTCTTCTTCCATTGACATCTGAATTTGATGATACCCTTTGTAAGCGTCCAGGAAGCACTTTAGGGGGTACTGAGATAAGGAATCCACTTGGACGTCTATCTCCGGGAGGGGATAGCAGTCCTTGGGGCACGCTTTGTTCAGGTCTTGAAAGTCAATGCACATCCTCCACCCCCCGTCTTTTTTTTTAACCATGACTGGGTTAGCAACCCAGGACGGGTACTTCACTTCTCTCACTATTCCGGCTCTGAGCAGCTTCCTGGTTTCTTCACAGGCGGCCCTCCTCTTGCTGGGACCCATGCTCCGTTTCTTTTGCTTGACTGGTTTCGCCCAGGTGTATGTATTGAGCCGATGTTCGGTCAGGCTTATTGGGATTCCTGTCATGTCCCCGTGCTGAAATGCAAACACGTCTATGTTGAGGAGAAGCAGCTCCTTGAGAGCACTTTTGCACTTGTCACTCAGGTGACTTCCCACTTTAACTGTCTGCTCCGGGAACCTATCACAAAGGACCCACTCTTCTACTCCATCCTTTTGGGGCTTCTCAGATACTTCTCCCTCAGAGACAGAAGAAATGACTTCGTATGCAGATTTTACCTAAGCCAAGCCTTTTGGCGTTTGGAACACTAGAGCTCTATGTGGGGTTGATGCCTGCGCTTGTAAATCTCCAATCCTGGGCCTTCCCAGGATTGCATTATATTTTGAGGGTGCTCGGACCACTGTGAAAGTCAAATTTATGGTTCGCACCTGATCTCCTACTCCGATTGTAAATGGGAGCTTGATCTTTCCCAAGGGGCGTGATACACTGTTGTTGAAGCCTACCAAGGGGATAGAGTCCTCCTCGAGTCTATCCCTTACGTCCCTGTCAAATCTGAGAAAACAGTGCTCATATATCACCTCTACCCCGCTTCCCCCGTCCACATGTATCCTGGCCACCTTGTGACCTGCTATTATGGCTGAAATGTTTAGGGGGAGTCGCTGCACCTCGTTCTCCTCCAGGTGTGGCATCAGGATGGGAGCTTTCATGCGGTCTGGGGAGCCCAGAATCCTGGCCTTTATACTCCTGGTGGTCTCAAATTCATCTCTCCTCCGAATCATGTCTACATCCGCCCTTCCAGGCTCCCTCACATCTTTCCCCTTGCGGTCCCCTCCTTCCTTTATTTCCTTAACCAAGTGAGCCAGTTTACTCGTTTTTACTGCGGCCTCTATTTCCCTCTTTAGATACATACAATCTTCAGTCTTATGGCCGAAGCCCCTATGGAAGTCACAGTATTCGTTCGGCTGTGCCTTTGGCCCTGGTTTTATGGGTGGTGGTCTTGGGAAGGAATTATTCACCCTCTCAGTGGCCAGTATTTCACTTGGAGTTTTGGTTAGAGGGGTGAAGCTATCAGAATAGGGGAATGGCTTCTCCCCCGAGGCCTATATGGGGAATACGAGGGCCTCGTTATATCATGCAACATTCTATCAATAGCGGGTTTTCTTGAGTAAGGAGTACCTTTTTCAGGAGGTTTGACAGCGAGGTTGGTTCTCCGGGACGGGGTGTCCATTTCTTTGGCTTTGCTAACCGTGTCTTTGCCTCTGAAAAGAGCCCTAACCATATCCATGAGGTTGTCAAATGAGTGTGGGAACTCCTCCCCCAACTTCTTACATAGTTGTGCGTGTTTTAACCCATTTATGAAACTGCTGATCTTCATGACCCCTGGGACGTCCTTGATATTCATGCTTTCCTTGACAAACCTCTCCATGTATTGGTCTATCCGCTCGTTGTCCCTCTGCCTTATATGCATGATTTCGTTTGGGTTTTTGATCACTTTCCTTTGTTGTCCAAAGTTCCTCAGAAACTTCTCACTTAGCTCTTCATAGCTGTCAATTCCTCCGGGGGGAGGCTGTCAAACCAGAGCCTGGCTCCCTCCGTCAGAGTTTGCACAAACATGTGGCACCAAACTGGCATGGGCCATCGTCCCAGCTGTCCAGCACCTTTGAAAGCATGGAGGTGGTCCTCAGGATCTCTTGTCCCGTCGTACCTGTCAAAGTTCGGATGTAGTTTCATTTAGGGGGCATGGGTGCCTCAGCAATCCTCTTAGTGAACTTTGAGATCTCAGCCAAGTCCCGGGGGAGGTAAGGCTGATCCAAGTCATCATTGCTTTGATTCTCCTTCTCCCTTTCTTTTCCTTTCTGTTTCTTCCCTTTAATGAGATCCTCTCTTTCCTTCGAGGACATCTGCCTTAGGGCCGTCATGAAAGTTTCCAGAGGGTCATTGCCCCCGTTTTTGCTTTGTGGATCCGCCCCTTCCTGGTTGGATGGTGTGTCAAAGGACAGTCTAGCCCTGAGGCTGTCGAGTTTCTCCTGTCTTTCTAGATCCTCAAGATGCTTTTTCAACTTTTCTCTGTGCATGGCCACGAAATCTGGAGTAATGGCCTCCTCCCTTTCCAGAGTTTCCACTTGGTTTTCGTTTTCTTCCTCGTGGGTGATGACTTCCACGGTAACTCTATCACGATCGTTTTGCACTGTTTGGATGGTACGTGAGCTTGGTGGTGTTGCCATGTTGTTTCTTGTGAAATGGGTTACCTCAACATCGGTGTTTCAGAGTGGGAATACCAGCTAGACTGTATTGTCGCACGGATGGTGCCAACGTCGAATACCCAAATCCCTGATGACGTTCAAAGGGTCTTCGTTGACGTTGAGATGTCCCAACCTTCGTTGCTACAAAAGAATAAACCGTTAGCCTCGTCACGGAGGGCCCCGGGAGGGGGATCCGTGACCAAGCTCCGGCGTGAGGATAAGTAAACTTGCCGGAGAGTATGAGAAGTTTATTCCGATGAGTATGATCACCGGAATATTTCTCTATGGTGTGAATCTAATTAATGTGTGTGTATTGAATGTGGGGAATATTGGTCGGAATAAATGAGAGAGCAATTAGTGTGATACCTTTTTATCCGCCCCTTGATCATCTCCTTTCTGCCCTATATAACCCGGATTTCTTATCTCTCATGTGGGATATTTTAATGAGATGATCTAACGGATTCTGAGAGTCTTCGGGGGGCTCAGACACGTGTCTGGCCCCCAACGGTAAGATTATGGCCTCATTAAATGTTTCCGGCTTGAGAAGTACAATGCCAGCCGAGATCCTCTTCATATTAGGCATTAAATGTTGCCTGTGTTCTCTGGTACCTTTCTTCCTGCTCATTTTGCATAAGAGAAAACTTAGTGGGCAAGGTAAACTGCTCTTGGGCCTTATCTGTTGGGCCCGCATGGTGACAGCCCAAAACGGGTAAATGGGGTTCCCCATTGGCCCGTCGTCACATCTCAACCGATCCACTTTGTCTGGTTTTGTATGTGCAGATCTAAGCCAAAAAAACACACTTTGTTCTGAAATATTGTTTTCACTCAGGTGAAATGAGGCGATTTCAGAGGATACAGGTTGTCCGATTTCAGGCGAAATGAGACGAAAATTTGTCAATGTCCGATTTTAACTTTGTAAAAGTCAAACGTCGTTCTTTGATGGGTTGTCTTCGATCTCATCTGATTTCATTTCTGTACCTACCACCTTCTGTCGCAACCCCCGATCCCTGATCCCTGGGAACGGGCGGAAGCGATCACAGAGTTTCGATGGTATCAGTGTTATTTAATATTGCAGCAGAATTTACATCAGGACCGTAGTTAGGAAATGTTTATTAGAGTAAAACCACCATAATTAATATTCATAAATACATGGGCAAAACCCAAGTTTCTTATTACAATACATTTATAGGGACAAACCCTATTTTATTGAATTTAAAACATCGTTTATTAAGTAACTTTTATAGCCACATTTTCCCCAAGCCTTCAGTGCTCTCCAGCTGGCTTTTTACTAATTGGCTTTCACATTGGGTTACCTGAAACGCGTTTTAAAAACATTTGTCAGTGGGAAATACTGGTGAGTGAATCCCAGTTTAATCAAGTTTAAATAAAAAGTCACAGTGAACAGTATTGAGAGCGATCACATTGTTTATTTCTACACAATTACTACATTAGTACTGTCAATTCACTGACTTGTGGGTCATATTACTCATTGGCTAACTCATTGTCCAATGGTAACGTATTGTCATCCCGACTTACTACTCGCAAGTAGTACAAATTTTGTATACAAAACCCCAACATACCGGCAGTAATTGAAGAACTACAAAGACTCAATCACTGCTAAATTTCATGGTAAAACATTTAAGGTTTGGTAAAACATTACCAAAAAGATTATCAAAAGAGAGGATAAACTCACTTTGCTATCTTAGACTTCGCGTAAGGGTTTCCTGGATATAATATATAATTTATACAAATGTACATTGATTAGTATCATAACCCTTTGAAATTATTAATGATACCCTCCCCGAGACGGCATTCCAACAACTACGTTGGGTAGAACCACGACAGTTGTTACGGAACCCTAAATCAATCGGGCAGCGTAACTATTACGAAATTAGGGTTATAATACTTACAACGGAGCAGAACTTCGCTAATTAGGGGTATAATACCCGACTATAATGCCTCTTCTACAGAAATTGAGATTTAGAATTGAAATGTGAGCGACGGAAAACGAAAACTGATGCCTTCTATTTATAGTTCTGATATACGACTCTCTCGCGGCCCGCGTAAAACATAGACAAGGTTTACGCGGCCCGCGTCAAACCTGGTTAACGGAATAGCTTAGTCCGGTCACCAAGTAGACTCGACACGATGTCGACACGTGTCAGCACCGGATGTCTCCGCGTTTCATTATCTATCGCGGCCCGCGTTAACTAGCAAGGACTCTTACGCGGCCCGCTTTAACTAAAGGTTTCAACGATATCAGGTTTAGACCCTGATACCGCCCGCGTGAGCTATTGAGGTGGGTTTACGCGGCCCGCCTCAATTCCATTTTTCTTATTTTTATTTTATTTTATATGTTATTACCTATTTCGGGCTCGGTTTTCACATACGGGATGTAATATAAGACATAGAAGGGTATTTTAAGGTATAATAGGGTGTCGGAAATATTATAAGGGTGTTGGTTTTACCGAGGGTTGTTACATTCTCCCCACATTATTTTAGAACTCGTCCTCGAGATCTGCTGAAACAAATGCGGATATTTCTTTTGCATTTCTGACTCGAGTTCCCATGTGTACTCTGGTCCTCTTTTGGATTCCCACTTCACTTTGACCAGAACTAATCTCTTACGCTTGAGATTCTTGACTTTCCTGTCTTTAATCTATAGAGGTCAAACTTGAATTGTTCATTTACCTCTATATCCTTAAGAGGTACTATCAGTGATTCATCAGCTAAACACTTTTTGAGATTAGATACATGAAACACATCATGTATTCCTGTCATTTCCTCTGGCAGTTGTAGCTGATAGGCTACAGGTCCTATTCTTCTAATAATCTTAAAAGGTCTAACATACCTGGGACTTAGCTTTCCACGTTTGATGAAACTTACTACTCCTTTCCAAGGAGAGACTTTCAACAATACTTTATCTCCTACTTGAAACTCTAACGATTTACGTCGGTTATTGGCATAACTCTTTTGTCGATCACGTGCTGCTTTCAGTCGTTTCTTGACTTGAATAATCTTGTCGGTTGTTTCTTGCACTATCTCAGGTCCAGATAGTTGTTTTTCCCCAATTTCCGCCCAACAGACTGGGGTTCGGCACTTTCGTCCATAAAGTGCTTCAAATGGTGCAGCATTGATACTTGTGTGATAACTATTATTATGAAAAAATTCTATTAAAGGTAAGTGATCGTCCCAATTACCTCCAAAGTCAATTACACAAGCTCTAAGCATGTCTTCCATTGTCTGAATTGTCCTTTCACTTTGTCCATCCGTTTGGGGATGATAAGCCGTACTTAGTTTTAACTTGGTTCCCATTGCCTTTTGGAAACTTGACCAAAAATGAGATGTAAAGCGGCTATCCCTATCAGAAACAATTGATAAAGGAATACCATGTAAAGAAACAATTTCATTTACATACAATTTAGACAATTGTTCCATACTAATTGTTTCCTTCATTGGTAGAAAATGAGCTGACTTGGTTAGCCTATCTACAATCACCCAGATTGTATCATTTCCTTTCCTAGTTTTGGGTAATTTAGTAACAAAATCCATTGTTATTAATTCCCATTTCCATACTGGCATTTCTAATTGTTGTAACAAACCTGAGGGTTTCTGATGTTGAGCTTTAACTTGTGAGCAAGTTAAACATTTAGAAACATAGGCTGCTATATCCTTTTTCATTCCTATCCACCAGAAATTTTTCCTTAAATCCTGGTACATTTTATCACTTCCCGGATGCATCGTATACTTAGACTTATGGGCTTCTTCTAATATACGATGACGTAAATTTCCTAATTTAGGTATCCACATTCTCTTTTCATGGAATCTTCATATTCCATCTGTTCCTTGTTTTAATTCTTTTAGCATACTTTTTAATCTTTCAGAATCATCCTTGATTACTGATTCTTGTGCTTCTCTTATTTGATTATTTAAATCTACTTGTAGATTTAATTTAAGAGAACGTACCCTTTTTGGCTTTTCAGGATACTTTCGGCTTAAAGCATCTGCCACTACATTTGTTTTTCCTTCATGATACTGGATATCACAGTCATAGTCACTAAGAAATTCCATCCAGCGTCTTTGCCTCATATTCAACTCTTTTTGCTAGAAAACATACCTAAAACTCTTATGATCAGTGAATACAGTAAACTTACTACCTGATGGGTGTCAAGTGTTATATATTTTAGGTGTATATTTTAAGCCCCTTTAACACTTTTTTAGTCAAGTTTTAAATTTATAAAACACGATATTTACTAACACTAGACACACATATGGGCAAGTGCACCCATCGTGAGCGTAGTATAGTGTTGGTAAGATACCGAGGTCGTCCAAGGACACAAGAGATTTTAGTACCGGTTTATCCTCAACGTCTAATCAAATCAAAAAGTTTAGAAAAATGTTTTTTTTAAACTAAGAAAAATAGAAACTAACTAAAATGCTGAAAAATAAAAATAAAAGAAAAAACAGATAGACAAGATGAATCACTTGGTTCCGACTCGTGTATAGTGTAACCTTTGATTATTTCCGCACTTTTGCACTTATTTAAGAGATTATCTTAGTTATTGTAGTAGGCCCCTCTTTTGAAGGTGACGTTACCCTCACCCCAGTAGTTTGAGTCAGCAGGGATACAATCCTAAAAGGGTGGATTATTGAAAGATAATGAATTAAGTTATTAATGCAAATTATGGTAGGCCCCTCTTTTGGAGGTGACGTTACCCTCGACTAAGTAGTCTGAGTCAGCAGGGATACAGTCCTAAATAGCCGGGTTATAGTATTAATAGTAGTTAACTTATGAGGGGATCAAAGAGTTTGGACCCCCGCCATCCAATACCGTTAAGCATTGAAGGAGGTCCTACTAAATTTGACCCAGGTCCATTGCAGGACCTCTAAACGCTGAACAATGGCAAGACTCTTACCAAACCATTCCCTTAACCCCCGACCAGGTAGCCAACATACCTCCATATAGACCGTGGAGATATGAATGGTGAAAATCTTTTATTTTATATAGACAGTAAAATAATGTCAAGACACCACGGACAAACGATAAGGAAGAATCACCTTCAACATAAGAAACTAGTTATTAAAGTCATTAATACAAAACCAAGTAAAAAGTGCGAAAAGATTAGAAATAAAAAGTATTACACTAGACACTTGTCTTCACCAAGTGATGTAAGAGACTTAGGCAAACATGGCCTTGATTGTCAAGAACTCTTACGATCAATCTTGGATCCCGAGACGACTCACACACTCTATGATGGACAATGGATGATGGTGGTGGATGATGGTGGTGGGTGGTGGGTGAAGTGTGAGAGAGGGGGTGCCAAGGGATGGTTTGAGCTTGAGCCAAGCACTACTATTTATAGGCTGAAAAGAAGCTCGGGCACGGCCCCGTGTCCACATCCTTCTCTTTCTTCATTTAATGCAGCTTGTCTTATTAGTTGACCACGCCCCCGTGTCCGCTGAGCACGACCCCGTGTGCAGAAGAATCTTTGTACTATGAAGATTTGCCTGGATTGTGCGAATCTTATAGTTGACCACGGCCCCGTGTCCGCTGAGCACGGCCCCGTGGTGGGCAATAGAAGCTTCTTCTGCTGACACTTGGGCACGCCCCCGTGCTGGCTGAGCACGGGGCGTGTTCAGTCTTCTGTCTTCTTGTTTTGCTTGGGAAGATGCTGTCGTGGGGTCGGGCATGTCACGTCTTGTTCCTTTTCTTGTATTTATGTTAGATTTTGATGTCTTTTTGCTTATTTTGTTAATTTGAGCTCATTTAATCCTGAAAATACAAAAGGAAGACAAAAGCACACTTTTTCCAACATTAGTACTAAAAAAGGGTTAGTTTTATGCCATAATTGATGAAATTTATATGTTGCATTTTGCACACATCAAAAACCCCACACTTGAATCTTTGCTTGTCCTCAAGCAAAACTCCTTAATATGTGGCTTTACACACCCAACTGGAATGGGTAGAGAAGAAGGTTTTTGGGCTTGTCATAGAGTGTTGGGATTTCCAAGATTCTTTATTTAGTTTTATTTTTATTTATTCACAATCCTATTCGTCATGATTTATTTAAAACTTTTCTTAAGATAAATTACTTATTAGGGCATAACATGCCTCTTTAAAATTCTATTTATATACAAGTTCACATACCTCACGGGGATCACTCAACACTCGGCCGAAGATGTATTTTTGTGGATCACTCGAGAGCGGCATGGAACTTACTCCTACCATAGGCTTGCCAAGCAATCAATCCTCCTCCTTTTTAACTTATATACCTTTGTAAATATCAAGAGGACTTTTGGGTGAAGGGTTAGGCTTGGGTTAAAGGTAGGTGGTTGGGTTAGTGGTTAGTAGAAAAAGGGCGAAAAGCGTAACAAGCATCGGTTTTCGTAAGACTTTCTATTTTTCATCTTTTATTTTTATGAAGCTATTTTTTCAAACAAAGTCATTTTTGATAAACTTGTTTGTTTATTTGCTTTTGCTTCATAATCAACTATTTTTTTTTTAAGCCATATGAGAAACCAAGCTAGTTACTAAAACAAAAGGTTTAAAAATGAAAAAGGTTTTGGTGGGTAAAAGGGTGTTTGTTTGGGTTATGAAATGAAAAGGTTTAGGCTCAAAGGGGCTAACTAGGGGGATTTTTGGGTAGGTGGTAAAAAAAGAAAAAAATAATGGTGTAGAAATAAAAAGGGTTAGTCCTAATGCCTCCATCATTTACTTACTCGGGTTTAAGTTGGTAAGGACCGGGAATGTATCGTCGTGGCAAGTTCTAGATTCGTAAGAACCAAGCGGCTATTCACACAAGAAACGAAAAATGTGCATTTAGTTTAATGATATGTAATTGTATGCTCAATAAAGGCTCAAAACTCACTTTTGTGGGAATGGGTTTTTATGTGATCAAGTATATATAATCAAATTTTAACTTAGCTTGTCATGCCTTTTCAAAAATTTCTTATGTTGGTTCTTTTTATCACGACGCTATCGGTTGTAAATTCGTAAAAATATAACCTTTTTTTTAGAACTTGAAATTCCCAAGTTAAACCTAGACAAGTAAAAAAAAATGAAAATTTTTGAAAAAAAATTTGGGGTGATTAGCGGTTCCAATAGAGTTTTGTGTAAGGCTTGTATTTAGGACTTGCAAGATTCAAGGTTTTAGCATCCCCCCCACACTTAAATTACACATTATCCTCAATGTGTCCCAAAAATAAGTTTTTAGGTTGATTGAATGTGTAAAAGGTGTGATTTAAGCAAAAATTTATGTTATTGGCACTGGACACGGCCCCGTGTTGTCCGGGCATGGCCCCGTGTTCAAGTGCCAGTAACAAAATTAAATCAAGAGAAACAGAAGCCTGGACACAGGGGCGTGTTGGGTGAACACGGCCCGTGTCCAGTTACCTGAACTGGGTCTTTTCTGCAGACTGTGCAGCGCGGGGCCGTGTTGGGCGGACATGGCCCGTACCGAGCTTACTGTAAACGAAGAATTTCGTCGGACGGCTCTGTTTTCCTGCATGGGGTGCTGGTTCAAGTTTCCCTTGTATCCTTTGTCATCTCAAGTGTGTTTTATTCCTGAAAATTAAAACTAACTAGAAAACATGAAAATTAATCTAAACTAAACTAAGGATGGTTCCGCGGAATGCCTCCGTGGTGCGCCACGTTTATAAAGGTCCTTGGCTAGACCCAAAGCCTGGTTATATGTTACCCAAGTGGGATGTATTGCATCCCATGTTATACCGTCGAAGTGCGTCATCCAAGCTTGAGTCTATGACCTTCATGTAGTTGACCGGGTCTTCGTCCTCTACTCTCTTTCCACATTCAAACTTCACTTCCTTGTCCCCAAACTTCAATGTTAACGTTCCGTCATTCATGTCCACCACTGCTTGGGCGGTGGCTAGAAATGGCCTCCCGAGGATGAGAGGGACATCGGTATCTTCCTCCATGTCTAGGATGACAAAGTCGGTTGGGAACACGAAGTTGTCAACTTTGACCAATAGATTTTCAGCGACACCCTGTGGAAATTTGACGGATCTATCGGCGAGTTGTATGCTCATCTTTGTAGGGCTTGTTGTTCCTAGGCCGAGTCGTTTGAACATTGATGTGGGCATAAGGTTAATGCTAGCCCCAAGATCGTCTAATGCATTACGAACGGGGGATTCCCCCGATAGAGCAAGGAATCGTGAAACTTCCGGGATCAATTTTCTTTTGTGGGAGTTTGTTGAGTACTAGGGCGGAGCATTCTTCGCCTAAGTTAACTAATTGCAATGATTCAATTTTCCTTTTGTGGGTGAGGAAATACCTCATGAATTTTGTATATTTAGGCATTTGGGTTAGGACCTCAATAAAAGGAATATTAACATGCAATTGTTTTAGTAAATTTTCGAACTTTGCGAATTGCTCATCGGTCTTTTGACGATTTAACCGACCGGGGTATAGAACTGGAGGAGTCTTGGTGGCCTCTTGATTTGGTGGAGAAGCCTTTTCTGGTTGAGGTGTGGGTGAAGTCGTGCATTGGCTGAGTTGACTTCCTTCAACCGGTGGTAATGGGGCATCTTCGGGACCCACGGTTCGGTTTCTCAATGTGATGAGGTGTACTTGCGCCTTTGGGTTGGTTTCGGTATTACTTGGTAACGCGCCTTGTGGTCTCTCGGAGAAATTTTGTGCTATTTGATTTAATTGTTTTTCAATGTTTTGAATGCTAGCTTGTTGATTTCTAAAATTCGATTCCAATTGTTGAAATCGATCTGAGTTTTTCTTTTCAGTGTCGGGGATGAGGCGAGATACAGTATCTTCAAGCCTTTCTCTTCCACCTTGTTGTTGAGAAAAATTTTGCGGTTGTTGAAAGTTAGTTCGTTGGTTTTGTTGGTTACTACTATTGCCGGGATCTCTCCAACCAAGGTTTGGGTGGTTACGCCATCCTTGGTTGTAGGTACCCGTTGGAGGACCCGACGGCCTAGGTCTGTTATCAATGTAGTTTACCGTTTCTGTTTGTTCATCTAATTCTTTCATACAACTCCAATTTTCATGTGGCCCACCACACCCTTCACAAGCCATAACTGAGGCCGTTTTTGTCATTTCTAGCTTTTTGATTTTCGAAGAGAGGGCCTCGATTTGGGCTTGTAAAGAGGTGCTTTCATCAACCTTATGGGCGCCCGGGGCAATAGATTTATTACCTCGGGGAGTGTGCCATTGAAAATTGGTTTGAGCAATTTCCTCAATTTGATTATATATTTCATTTGGGCGACGATTACCTAAAAGTCCCCCGAAGCTAGAATCAAGTGTTTGTCTTGTGTGTGGCAACAATCCATTGTAGAAAGTGGATATTTGCTGCCATACCGCAAGACTGTGATGAAGACACTTTCTTAGTAGCTCCTTGAATCTTTCCCAAGTTTCATATAAGGATTCCCCATCTTCTTGTGAATATGTATTAATTTCAGTCATTAATTTAGCCGTTTTAGCAGGAGGGAAATACTTATATAGAAACTTTTGGGCTAGTTCATCCTAGGTGTTTACCGAGCCAACTTGGAGGGTGTTAAGCCAAGCCTTAGCTCGGTCTTTTAGTGAAAATGGAAACATTCGAAGGCGGATGGCGTCATTTGATGCTCCATTGATCCGAAAGGTATCACATATTTCTAATAAATTAGTAATATGTAGATGGGGATCCTCGTCCGTAAGCCCATGGAAGGTTGCGGAGTTTTGAAACATTTGTATCAAATGTGGCCGAAGTTCGAAGTTATTGGCTTCGACATTCGGTGCTTTGATAGGGGCGCCGAGGTTACCTACGGTGGGCCGTAGGTAATCCATGAGGGTACGTTGGTCCGCCATTGGAAGTGGGTCCCCTGAAACTTTCTCTTGATTTTTAGCTTTAAGTCTTTTTCTGAGAAAGCGTTCGGGTTCTTCTAGAGGTTCTTTTATGTCTCTACTAGAACTGGAGCTCATGCACTACGTAGGAAGTTCAAATGTGGCGCCAAGGTTCCAAGTCCTGCGATAAAAACAGAAAAGAATGTTGGTCAGAAAGTTCACCACGGCCCCGTGCTCAGTGAACACGGCCCATGGTCAGATTTACAGTAATTGTTCCCCGGATCCCTGTTACTGGGAGTTGGACACGGCCCCGTGTTGCACCGACACGGCCCCGTGCTCAGCTCTCTGTAACTCGGAAAATAAAAACTGCCAGTGATAGTGCTGGGCACGGCCCGTGTCCGACCAGGCACGGCCCGTGCTGAGCTCTGCAGAAACAGAAAAACTAAGAAAAAAAATCCTAAAAAAATTTGAAAAATAAGAAAAACGATTAGGCCGTTGATTCCTAACTTTCTTAAAATCCTTGTGTCCCCGGCAACGGCGCCAAAAACTTGATGGGTGTCAAGTGTTATATATTTTAGGTGTATATTTTAAGCCCCTTTAACACTTTTTTAGTCAAGTTTTAAATTTATAAAACACGATATTTACTAACACTAGACACACATATGGGCAAGTGCACCCATCGTGAGCGTAGTATAGTGTTGGTAAGATACCGAGGTCGTCCAAGGACACAAGAGCTTTTAGTAACGGTTTATCCTCAACGTCTAATCAAATCAAAAAGTTTAGAAAAATGTTTTTTTAAACTAAGAAAAATAGAAACTAACTAAAATGCTGAAAAATAAAAATAAAAGAAAAAACAGATAGACAAGATGAATCACTTGGTTCCGACTCGTGTATAGTGTAACCTTTGATTATTTCCGCACTTTTGCACTTATTTAAGAGATTATCTTAGTTATTATAGTAGGCCCCTCTTTTGAAGGTGACGTTACCCTCACCCCAGTAGTTTGAGTCAGCAGGGATACAATCCTAAAAGGGTGGATTATTGAAAGATAACGAATTAAGTTATTAATGAAAATTATGGTAGGCCCCTCTTTTGGAGGTGACATTACCCTCGACTAAGTAGTCTGAGTCAGCAGGGATACAGTCCTAAATAGCCGGGTTATAGTATTAATAGTAGTTAACTTATGAGGGGATTAAAGAGTTTGGACCCCCGCCATCCAATACCGTCAAGCATTGAAGGAGGTCCTACTAAATTTGACCCAGGTCCATTGCAGGACCTCTAAATGCTGAACAATGGCAAGACTCTTACCAAACCGTTCCCTTAACCCCCGACCAGGTAGCCAACATACCTCCATATAGACCGTGGAGATATGAATGGTGAAAATCTTTTATTTTATATAGACAGTAAAATAATGTCAAGACACCACGGACAAACGATAAGGAAGAATCACCTTCAACATAAGAAACTAGTTATTAAAGTCATTAATACAAAACCAAGTAAAAAGTGCGAAAAGATTATAAATAAAAAGTATTACACTAGACACTTGTCTTCACCAAGTGATGTAAGAGACTTAGGCAAACATGGCCTTGATTGTCAAGAACTCTTACGATCAATCTTGGATCCCGAGACGACTCACACACTCTATGATGGACAATGGATGATGGTGGTGGATGATGGTGTTATGGTGGTGGTGGGTGGTGGGTGAAGTGTGAGAGAGGTGGTGCCAAGGGATGGTTTGAGCTTGAGCCAAGCACTACTATTTATAGGCTGAAAAGAAGCTCGGGCACGGCCCCGTGTCCACATCCTTCTCTTTCTTCATTTAATGCAGCTTGTCTTATTAGTTGACCACGCCCCCGTGTCCGCTGAGCACGACCCCGTGTGTAGAAGAATCTTTGTACTATGAAGATTTGCCTGGATTGTGCGAATCTTATAGTTGACCACGGCCCCGTGTCCGCTGAGCACGGCCCCGTGGTGGGCAATAGAAGCTTCTACCACTTTGTCTTTTCTGCTGACACTTGGGCACGCCCCCGTGCTGGCTGAGCACGGGGCGTGTTCAGTCTTCTGTCTTCTTGTTTTGCTTGGGAAGATGCTGTCGTGGGGTCGGGCATGTCACGTCTTGTTCCTTTTCTTGTATTTATGTTAGAATTTTGATGTCTTTTTGCTTCTTTTGTTAATTTGAGCTCATTTAATCCTGAAAATATAAAAGGAAGACAAAAGCACACTTTTTCCAACATTAGTACTAAAAAGGGTTAGTTTGATGCGATAATTGATGAAATTTATATGTTGCATTTTGCACACATCGAATACCCCCACACTTGAATCTTTGCTTATCATCAAGCAAAACTCCTTAATATGTGGCTTTACACTCCCAAATGGAATGGGTAGAGAAGAAGGTTTTTGGGCTTGTCATAGAGTGTCGGGATTTCCAAGATTCTTTATTTAGTTTTATTTTTATTTATTCACAACCCTATTCGTCATGATTTATTTTAAACTTTTCATAAGATAAATTACTTATTAGGGCATAACATGCCTCTTTAAAATTCTATTTATATACAAGTTCACATACCTCACGGGGATCACTCAACACTTGGCTGAAGATGTATTTTTGTGGATCACTCGAGAGCGGCATGGAACTTACTCCTACCATAGGCTTGCCAAGCAATCAATCCTCCTCCTTTTTAACTTATATACCTTTGTAAATATCAAGAGGACTTTTGGGTGAAGGGTTAGGCTTGGGTTAAAGGTAGGTGGTTGGGTTAGTGGTTAGTAGAAAAAGGGCGAAAAGCGTAACAAGCGTCGGTTTTCGTAAGACTTTCTATTTTTCATCTTTTATTTTTATGAAGCTATTTTTTCAAACAAAGTCATTTTTGATAAACTTGTTTGTTTATTTGCTTTTGCTTCATAATCAACTATTTTTTTTAAAGCCATATGAGAAACCAAGCTAGTTACTAAAACAAAAGGTTTAAAAATGAAAAAGGTTTTGGTGGGTAAAAGGGTGTTTGTTTGGGTTATGAAATGAAAAGGTTTAGGCTCAAAGGGGCTAACTAGGGGGATTTTTGGGTAGGTGGTAAGAAAAAGAAAAAATAATGGTGTAGAAATAAAAAGGGTTAGTCCTAATGCCTCCATCATTTACTTACTCGGGTTTAAGTTGGTAAGGACCGGGAATGTATCGTCGTGGCAAGTTCTAGAGTCGTAAGAACCAAGCGGCTATTCACACAAGAAACAAAAAATGAGCATTTAGTTTAATGATATGTAATTGTATGCTCAATAAAGGCTCAAAACTCACTTTTGTGGGAATGGGTTTTTATGTGATCAAGTATATATAATCAAATTTTAACTAAGCTTGTCATGCCTTTTCATAATTTTCTTATGTTGGTTCTTTTTATCACGACGCTATCGGTTGTAAATTCGTAAAAATATAACCTTTTTTTAGAACTTGAAATTCCCAAGTTAAACCTAGACAAGTAAAAAAAAAATGAAAATTTTTGAAAAAAAATTTGGGGTGATTAGCGGTTCCAATAGAGTTTTGTGTAAGGCTTGTATTTAGGACTTGCAAGATTCAAGGTTTTAGCATTCCCCCCACACTTAAATTACACATTGTCCTCAATGTGTCCCAAAAATAAGTTTTTAGGTTGATTGAATGTGTAAAAGGTGTGATTTAAGCAAAAATTTATGTTACTGGGCACTGGACACAGCCCCGTGTTGTCCGGGCACGGCCCCGTGTTCAAGTGCCAATAACAAAATTAAATCAAGAGAAATAGAAGCCTGGACACGGGGGCATGTTGGGTGAACACGGCCCGTGTCCAGTTACCTGAACTAGGTCTTTTCTGCAAACTGTGCAGCACGGGGCCGTGTTAGGCGGACACGGCCCGTGCCGAGCTTACTGTAAACGAAGAATTTCGTCGGACGGCTCTGTTTTCCTGCATGGGGTGCTGGTTCAAGTTTCCCTTGTATCCTTTGTCATCTCAAGTGTGTTTTATTCCTGAAAATTAAAACTAACTAGAAAACATGAAAATTAATCTAAACTAAACTAAGGATAGTTCCGCGGAATGCCTCCGTGGTGTGCCACGTTTATAAGGGTCCTTGGCTAGACCCAAAGCCTGGTCATATGTTACCCAAGTGGGATGTATTGCATCCCATGTTATACCGTCGAAGAGCGTCATCCAAGCTTTAGTCTATGACCTTCATGTAGTTGACCGGGTCTTCGTCCTCTACTCTCTTTCCACATTCAAACTTCACTTACTTGTCCCCAAACTTCAATGTTAACGTTCCGTCATTCATGTCCACCACTGCTTGGGCGGTGGCTAGAAATGGCCTCCCGAGGATGAGAGGGACATCGGTATCTTCCTCCATGTCTAGGATGACAAAGTCGGTTGGGAACACGAAGTTGTCAACTTTGACCAATAGATTTTCAGGGACACCCTGTGGAAATTTGATGGATCTATCGGCGAGTTGTATGCTCATCTTTGTAGGGCTTGTTGTTCCTAGGCCGAGTCGTTTGAACATTGATGTGGGCATGAGGTTAATGCTAGCCCCAAGATCGGCTAATGCATTACGAACGGGGGATTCCCCCGATCGAGCAAGGAATCGTGAAACTTCCGGGTTCAATTTTCTTTTGTGGGAGTTTGTTGAGTACTAGGGCGGAGCATTCTTCGCCTAAGTTAACTAATTGCAATGATTCAATTTTCCTTTTGTGGGTGCGGAAATCCCTCATGAATTTTGTATATTTAGGCATTTGGGTTAGGACCTCAATAAAAGGAATATTAACATGCAATTGTTTTAGTAAATTTTCGAACTTTGCGAATTGCTCATCGGCCTTTTGACGATTTAACCGACCGGGGTATGGAACTGGAGGAGTCTTGGTGGCCTCTTGATTTGGTGGAGAAGCCTTTTCTGGTTGAGGTGTGGGTGAAGTCGTGCATTGGCTGAGTTGACTTCCTTCAACCGGTGGTAATGGGGCATCTTCGGGACCCACGGTTCGGTTTCTCAATGTGATGAGGTGTACTTGTGCCTTTGGGTTGGTTTCGGTATTACTTGGTAACGCGCCTTGTGGTCTCTCGGAGAAATTTTGTGCTATTTGATTTAATTGTTTTTCAATGTTTTGAATGCTAGCTTGTTGATTTCTAAAATTCGATTCCAATTGTTGAAATCGATCCGAGTTTTTCTTTTCAGTGTCGGGGATGAGGCGAGATACAGTATCTTCAAGCCTTTCTCTTCCACCTTGTTGTTGAGAAAAATTTTGCGGTTGTTGAAAGTTAGTTCGTTGGTTTTGTTGGTTACTACTATTGCCGGGATCTCTCCAACCAAGGTTTGGGTGGTTACGCCATCCTTGGTTGTAGGTACCCGTTGGAGGACCCGACGACCTAGGTCTGTTATCAATGTAGTTTACCGTTTCTGTTTGTTCATCTAATTCTTTCATACCACTCCAATTTTCATGTGGCCCACCACACCCTTCACAAGCCATAACCGAAGCCGTTTTTGTCATTTCTAGCTTTTTGATTTTCGAAGAGAGGGCCTCGATTTGGGCTTGTAAAGAGGTGCTTTCATCAACCTTATGGGCGCCCGGGGCAATAGATTTATTACCTCGGGGAGTGTGCCATTGAAAATTGGTTTGAGCAATTTCCTCAATTTGATTATATATTTCATTTGGGCGACGATTACCTAAAAGTCCCCCGGAGCTAGAATCAAGTGTTTATCTTGTGTGTGGCAACAATCCATTGTAGAAAGTGGATATTTGCTGCCATACCGCAAGACCGTGATGAGGACACTTTCTTAGTAGCTTCTTGAATCTTTCCCAAGTTTCATATAAGGATTCCCCATCTTCTTGTGAATATGTATTAATTTCAGTCATTAATTTAGCCGTTTTAGCAGGAGGGAAATACTTATATAGAAACTTTTGGGCTAGTTCATCCCAGGTGTTTACCGAGCCAACTGGGAGGGTGTTAAGCCAAGCCTTAGCTCGGTCTTTTAGTGAAAATGGAAACATTCGAAGGCGGATGGCGTCATTTGATGCTCCATTGATCCGAAAGGTATCACATATTTCTAAGAAATTAGTAATATGTAGATGGGGATCCTCGTCCGCAAGCCCATGGAAGGTTGCGGAGTTTTGAACCATTTGTATCAAATGTGGCCGAAGTTCGAAGTTATTGGCTTCGACATTCGGTGCGTTGATAGTGGCGCCGAGGTTATCTACGGTGGGCCGTAGGTAATACATGAGGGTATGTTGGTCCGCCATTGGAAGTGGGTCCCCCGAAACTTTCTCTTGATTTTTAGCTTTAAGTCTTTTTTTGAGAAAGCGTTCGGGTTCTTCTAGAGGTTCTTTTATGTCTCTACTAGAACTGGAGCTCATGCACTACGTAGGAAGTTCAAATGTGGCGCCAAGGTTCCAAGTCCTGCGATAAAAACAGAAAAGAATGTTGGTCAGAAGGTTCACCACGGCCCCGTGCTCAGTGAACACGGCCCGTGGTCAGATTTACAATAATTGTTCCCCAGATCCCTGTTACTGGGAGTTGGACACGGCCCCGTGCTCAGCTCTCTGTAACTCGGAAAATAAAAACTGCCAGTGATAGTGCTGGGCACGGCCCGTGTCCGACCAGGCACGGCCCGTGCTGAGCTCTGCAGAAACAGAAAAACTAAGAAAAAAAATCCTAAAAAAAATTCAAATATAAGAAAAACGATTAGGCCGTTGATTCCTAACTTTCTTAAAATCCTTGTGTCCCCGGCAACGGCGCCAAAAACTTGATGGGTGTCAAGTGTTATATATTTTAGGTGTATATGTTAAGCCCCTTTAACACTTTTTTAGTCAAGTTTTAAATTTATAAAACACGATATTTACTAACACTAGACACACATATGGGCAAGTGCACCCATCGTGAGCGTAGTATAGTGTTGGTAAGATACCGAGGTCGTCCAAGGACACAAGAGCTTTTAGTACCGGTTTATCCTCAACGTCTAATCAAATCAAAAAGTTTAGAAAAATGTTTTTTTAAACTAAGAAAAATAGAAACTAACTAAAATGCTGAAAAATAAAAATAAAAGAAAAAACAGATAGACAAGATGAATCACTTGGTTCCGACTCGTGTATAGTGTAACCTTTGATTATTTCCGCACTTTTGCACTTATTTAAGAGATTATCTAGTTATTGTAGTAGGCCCCTCTTTTGAAGGTGACGTTACCCTCACCCCAGTAGTTTGAGTCAGCAGGGATACAATCCTAAAAGGGTGGATTATTGAAAGATAACGAATTAAGTTATTAATGCAAATTATGGTAGGCCCCTCTTTTGGAGGTGACGTTACCCTCGACTAAGTAGTCTGAGTCAGCAGGGATACAGTCCTAAATAGCCGGGTTATAGTATTAATAGTAGTTAACTTATGAGGGGATCAAAGAGTTTGGACCCCCGCCATCCAATACCGTTAAGCATTGAAGGAGGTCCTACTAAATTTGACCCAGGTCCATTGCAGGACCTCTAAACGCTGAACAATGGCAAGACTCTTACCAAACCGTTCCCTTAACCCCCGACCAGGTAGCCAACATACCTCCATATAGACCGTGGAGATATGAATGGTGAAAATCTTTTATTTTATATAGACAGTAAAATAATGTCAAGACACCACGGACAAACGATAAGGAAGAATCACCTTCAACATAAGAAACTAGTTATTAAAGTCATTAATAGAAAACCAAGTAAAAAGTGCGAAAAGATTAGAAATAAAAAGTATTACACGAGACACTTGTCTTCACCAAGTGATGTAAGAGACTTAGGCAAACATGGCCTTGATTGTCAAGAACTCTTACGATCAATCTTGGATCCCGAGACGACTCACACACTCTATGATGGACAATGGATGATGGTGGTGGATGATGGTGTTATGGTGGTGGTGGGTGGTGGGTGAAGTGTGAGAGAGGTGGTGCCAAGGGATGGTTTGAGCTTGAGCCAAGCACTACTATTTATTGGCTGAACAGAAGCTCGGGCACGGCCCCGTGTCCACATCCTTCTCTTTCTTTATTTAATGCAGCTTGTCTTATTAGTTGACCACGCCCCCGTGTCCGCTGAGCACGATCCCGTGTGCAGAAGAATCTTTGTACTATGAAGATTTGCCTGGATTGTGCGAATCTTATAGTTGACCACGGCCCCGTGTCCGCTGAGCACGGCCCCGTGGTGGGCAATAGAAGCTTCTACCACTTTGTCTTTTCTGCTGACACTTGGGCACGCCCCCGTGCTGGCTGAGCACGGGGCGTGTTCAGTCTTCTGTCTTCTTGTTTTGCTTGGGAAGATGCTGTCGTGGGGTCGGGCATGTCACGTCTTGTTCTTTTCTTGTATTTATGTTAGATTTTGATGTCTTTTTGCTTCTTTTGTTAATTTGAGCTCATTTAATCCTGAAAATACAAAAGGAAGACAAAAGCACACTTTTTCCAACATTAGTACTAAAAAAGGGTTGTCTAGATGCGTAAGCTATAACCTTTTGACGTTGCATCAATACACATCCATAACCTAATCTAGAAGCATCACAATAGACTACAAAGTCTTCAGTTCCTTCTGGTAATGCTAGTATGGGTGTATGGGTTAATCTTTGCTTAAGAATTCTAAAGGCTTCTTCTTGTTTTAATCCCCATTCAAACTTAACAGATTTACATGTCAGCTTAGTTAAGGGAATGGCTATTTTAGAGAAATCTCGAATAAATCTTCTATAATAACCGGCTAATCCTAAGAAACTTCTAACCTTGGTTGGTGATTCAGGAGTTTTCCATTTAGTAATTGCCTCGATTTTTGTTGGATCTACATGAATTCCTTCATGATTGACTAGGTGTCCAAGGAATTGTACCTGTTTTAACCAAAATTCGCACTTTGAAAACTTAGCATAAAGCTTTTCCTTCCTTAATAAACTTAAAAGTGCGTGCAAATGCTTTGCATGATCTTCTTTACTCTTAGAGTAAATTAGAATATCATCTATGAATACAATTATGAATTTATCCAAATATGGCTTACATATTCGGTTCATCATGTCCATAAATGCAGCTGGGGCATTGGTTAAACCAAATGGCATGACAGTAAATTAATAATGACCATACCTTGTTCTAAATGCGGTCTTAGGAATGTCCTCTTCCTGTACCTTTAATTGATGATATCCTGATCTTAAATCGATTTTAGAGAAAAATCGAGCTCCTTGCAGTTGATCAAACAGATCATCGATTCTCGGTAATGGATACCGATTCTTAATCGTAATCTTGTTTAATTCACGGTAATCAATGCACATACGCATTGATCCGTCCTTCTTTTTAACAAACAATATCGGCGCTCCCCATGGCGACGAACTTGGTTGTATAAATCCTTTCTCTAACAATTCATCTAATTGTTTCTTTAATTCCTGCATTTCGGCAGGTGCCAAACGGTAAGGTGCTTTGGCAATTGGTGCTGTTCCTGGTAGCAAATGGATTCTGAATTCAACTTCTCTATCCGGAGGTAGTCCTGGTAATTCCTCTGGAAAGACATCTGAAAACTGAGATACTACTGGAATATCTTTTAAATTATTTCCTTTAGTGTTAGTGATTATGGAAATCAAATACACTATAGAACCTTTTCTTATGCAACTTGCAGTTTTCATCACAGAGATAAATTTAGTGAACCTAGAGGGCTTATCTCCTTTAATTGTGATCATTTTACCTTTTGGTGAATTTACTTGAATTAACTTTTGATCACATAAAATACTAGCTTTATTGGCTATTAACCAATCCATTCCTAAAACAACATCAAATCCTACCAGATTCATGGGATATAGGTTTGCAATAAATTTTTGATTTAAAATTTCTATGCTTGCTCCCTGAAAGATTTCAGAAATCCTAACGGTTCCTCCATTAGTTATCTCTACTAGACATTCTTGTGGTAGTTTAGTTAATGAGCGATTTAGAAATTTGCAAAAGGATGTATTAATAAAACTTTGGTTTGCACCAGAGTCAAATAATACTTTAGCAAAAACATCATTAACTAAAAACGTACCAGCGATGACATCTGGAATCATCTTGGCTTCATCTGCAGTTAGAACAAATGCTCTAGCATTTTTAGTATTCTTGTTGTCTGTGGCTGGAGCTAATTTTTGGCAGTTTGGCCTGATATGACCTTTTTCTCCACAGTTGTAGCATAATCCATTACTGATTTTCCTCCTGCAATTTTCTTCCTTGTGTCCTGGCATCTTACAATAATTGCAGAGAGTGGAGCATTTTCCCGAATGCTTTTTCTTGCAGACCTTGCAGTATGTTGCAGAGGTAGAACCCATATTCCTACGATTGTAATTTCCGAAACGGAATTCTTGTGTAAGCCTTTGGGTTAAGTTCCTCCTCTGATCCTCTTCTCTAGTACGGACTAATTCATCAGTCAAGGTATTTGTTAATTCTACAGCTTCTTCTATGGTTTGAGGTCTAGCTGCCTTGACTATGTGTCTAATCTCCCCAATTAATTCCCAAATATAACGGGAAATTAACACTGGTTCTGGTGAAGCAAGAGTTGGCACTATTCTAGCATATTCGAAGAATATTTTAGTGTACCCCTTACTATCTACACCAGTCATCCTAAGATTTATGAATTTGTTTGCTATCTGTTCCTTCTCATTGGGTGGGCAGAATTTCTTTTCTACCTTGTCCTTAAATTCTTCCCATTCCATATTGTAGGTTCTATCACTTCCTTTTGTTTGGAGGATTGTGTTCCACCATTCTAGTGCGGCATTCTTAAACAGATTAGAAGCAAATAGTATCCTATCTTCTTCAGCATACTTGCTTATCCTTAAGACTGCTTCAGTTTTCTCTATCCAGCGTAAGGTTGCAATGGCCCCTTCGTTGCCCGAGAATTCCATTGGTTTACAAGACCATAATTCTTTATAAGAACAACCATAAGGCATGGTTCTTCTTCTTTTGGGAATAGGCATTTGAAGTACAGGTCCATTGTTCACACTGTTTTCTGGTTCAACGGGTCGCTTACTGATATGTTTACTTTTATTATCAGCATCTTTAACAGTTTGAAGAATAAATGGCATTGCATCTATAATTCCCTATGCCACTATGTGTTGAATAGCACTATTATCCACTTGGTTTCCATTGTTATTGATGCTTGGATTCTCATTAACCACGTTAATGTTACTCTGGTTATCATTATTCAGATTTCCTTGATTTCCTTCATCGGCCATCTGAATTTTAAACATTTATCCCATATTAATATCACAATTAATATCTAATATAGTTAATCACATGACATGCAATCTAGCCAAAAACGTAGATCATTGCTACTTTTACTCTATTCATATACTATTATGTATCTATTACACACTAGTACTGAAATAAAAAATTACAATACCAACAGAAATAGAATCACACTAATAGTAATATGCATCCGTACACACATATTTTATTTTATTATTATTACTACCGCTTCCTCCATTCTCACATTCACAGATATGGATTCATCCAAAAATCCATATTGCGCTTATCGTATTTCTATACGAGACGCTCTCCCACCTGACGTATTCTCTCACTGCTTTCTAAAATTTCCTCCCCAAAAGTCCTAAGTTCTTGGACGTTTTCTGCACTCATTGGGGGTGCAGGTTCTCGGATTGGGTTTGGAATCTGGGGTGCGGGTTCCTGATATGGGGGTAAAAGTGCCTGAAATTGGTAAGGATCTTCCAAGATTCCCCTAATGTAGTTATCATGGTAATAGGGATCTAAAGGGTCCATACCTGAATAGGCTCCTATATTTGTGTCTTCAGGAATAGAGTAACGTTGCACATAGTCCCTATTTTCGTCCCACCAGGGGTCGTAATTTGGATCTAAGGGTTTTGGTGCAGGTACTCTAGGGATTTCTTCTGGGTTAAAGTCATGCATTTCCACTTGCTTTTCCTGGTTTTCTATCTCCATGAGTTGTTCTGGGTTTTGTGGTTGTGGGGCCACTAGTTGTTCCAGACTGGGGTCAGCAGCAGTTGTAGCTAAAATATGGAAATTAGCTAGGCTTTTATTTAGCATATCTTGCGTATGAGCATCTGTCTCTCGCTTAATAGCTGCTAAGGCCCTTTGCTGTTGCAATTTTCGCATTCTCTTCCTACGAGCAAAAGCTTCTTTACTGAACCATCCTCATTTCTTATTAGGAAATGGTTCCTCCGACTGAGCTCTAAAGGCAAATATTCCTTCCTCCTGATCAGCAGAATAGGTACCTTCACTCTTAGGTGAATCAGACAACTGACGACTCATTTCTGAGGGTCCTTGATCACTCATTCTGTAAACTATCAAATGGTCAAATAACACATAACAAATAAATACAGTTATGCACGTATTTCCGAAATTTTATTTCCTAACACAATTTTCAGAATTTTAAGTGTCAGAAGCAGAACACTTCTTTGGCTCAGACCAGTGGCTAGGCTCTGATACCACCTTCTGTCGCAACCCCCGATCCCTGATCCCTGGGAACGGGCGGACGCGATCACAGAGTTTCGGTAGTATCAGTGTTATTTAATATTGCAGCGGAATTTACATCAGGACCGTAGTTAGGAAATGTTTATCAGAGTAAAACCACCATAATTAATATTAATAAATACATGGGCAAAACCCAAGTTTCTTATTACAATACATTTATAGGGACAAACCCTATTTTATTGAATTTAAAACATCGTTTATTAAGTAACTTTTATAGCCACATTTTTCCCCAAGCCTTCAGTGCTCTCCAGCTGGCTTTTTACTAATTGGCTTTCACATTGGGTTACCTGAAACGCGTTTTAAAAACATTTGTCAGTGGGAAATACTGGTGAGTGAATCCCAGTTTAATCAAGTTTAAATAAAAAGTCACAGTGAACAGTATTGAGAGCGATCACATTGTTTATGTCTACACAATTACTCCATTAGTACTGCCAATTCACTGACTTGTGGGTCATATTACTCATTGGCTAACTCATTGTCCAATGGTAACGTATTGTCATCCCGACTTACTACTCGCAAGTAGTACAAATTTTGTATACAAAACCCCAACATACCGGCAGTAATTGAAGAAAACTACAAAGACTCAATCACTGCTAAATTTCATGGTAAAACATTTAAGGTTTGGTAAAACATTACCAAAAAGATTATCAAAAGAGAGGATAAACTCACTTTGCTATCTTAGACTTCGCGTAAGGGTTTCCTGGATATAATCTATAATTTATACAAATGTACATTGGTTAGTATCATAACCCTTTGAAATTATTAACGATACCCTCCCCGAGACGACATTCCAACAACTACGTTGGGTAGAACCACGACAGTTGTTACAGAACCCTAAATCAATCGGGCAGCGTAACTATTACGAAACTAGGGTTATAATACTTACAACGGAGCAGAACTTCGCTAATTAGGGGTATAATACCCGACTATAATGCCTCTTCTACAGAAATTGAGATTTAGAATTGAAATGTGAGCGACGGAAAACGAAAACTGATGCCTTCTATTTATAGTTCTGATATACGACTCTCTCGCGGCCCGCGTAAAACATAGACAAGGTTTACGCGGCCCGCGTCAAACCTGGTCAACAGAATAGCTTAGTCCGGTCACCAAGTAGACTCGACACGATGTCGACATGTGTCAGCACCGGATGTCTCCGCGTTTCATTATCTATCGCGGCCCGCGTTAACTAGCAAAGACTCTTACGCGGCCCGCTTTAACTAAAGGTTTCAAAGATATCAGGTTTAGACCCTGATACCGCCCGCGTGAGCTATTGAGGTGTGTTTACGCGGCCCGCCTCAATTCCATTTTTCTTGTTTTTAATTTATTTTATATGTTATAACCTATTTCGGGCTCGGTTTTCACATACGGGATGTAATATAAGACATAGAAGGGTATTTTAAGATATAATAGGGTGTCGGAAATATTATAAGGGTGTTGGTTTTACCGAGGGTTGTTACACCCACATTGCAAATTTAGGTGGTGGTGAAAGGTGGATGGTGGTGGTGGTGAATAGTGGAGATGGTGGTAGTGAAGGGTGGGGAAGATCCGAAGTTTGACGGCGATGGCGGTGCCATGCTAGGAAAACAATGAAGAAGGGGAAGGGTGTAGGTTTTAAGGTGGAGGCGGTGGAGGGTGGAGGTGGTGGTTGAGGGGTGGCGGTAGGGGTTACGGAGAAGACGATGGTGACCTGTTTTAGGTTTTTAATAAAAAAACATGGGCCCCACCTGAATTATTTATATTAATTCCTTTTGTTTTATTTGTTATCTTTTAATAGTAAGGACATTTTAGTCATTTCACACTCACTTTACACCAAAAAACTAAGCTCCATCCGCTTCAGGGACTATTCGATAACGAATGTGCAAAAGTTGGGGACTATAATCAGAGCCGGCCCGTAAGGCTTATCAACCTAGGCTAAGGCCTAGGGCCACCAAAAAACAAGGGCCTCCAATTTTATTTCTTTTCATATGTTAGACTTGTTTTTTTGCCATTTAAACAACGATTCTAGGCTCAATATTTAGGATTTTACACTAGGAGTCCGCACTGTCCACGCACGCAACACATTAACCCTCGTTGGCTTCTTTTGAGTAAGCAATGTGAAATTGATTACGGATTGAGCGAAATTAGGGCCGATAGTAGGAAAAATCATCGCTCTGGTTATTCAATGTCTCAAATCTCAATCTCAACTCATTTATACCAATAATAAGGCCCTGACTTTGCAGTTCGCTTAGGGCCTCCAGAAACGTTGGAACGGCTCTGACTATAATTGTAATTTTAGAAGTGCATGAACTATAGGTGAAAATGGGGTAAACCACATAGATTATCTGGGCATTTTTCTCTTATATATTTTTCAAAAGCTTATTCCTACCTGTTTATATACTTATTTAGATACACGTATTATTATTTTATTTATATTTTAAAAATTATTATTTTCATATATAACATAGTATGTATATGTATTATTACTTAATCTATTATCATTTGACTTGTAATACTTGCACATACATAAAACAAAATTACCGACAATAGATTCATTAAGCCTTACAAGCCAAGATAAGCTTGAATTGTAAAGTTCTGGCTTGCACTCTTTCTCTTTTACTAAAAACCTTTACTAAAGCTCAAACTTGACTTCGTTGAAGTTTAGCATAATCAACCTTTATGATGGTTGATTGCTAGCATAATCAACCTTTATGATAATTGATTGCTAGTAGCCCACGAACGACTCTTAATCAACTTTTATGATTGTTGATCTCTAGTAGCTTATGAGCAACTTAATTAGTTTAGGTTGTAAGAGAAAATTAACTATAACATAATCAATATGACATAATTTTTCACTAAAAAATTTAAGAAGAATATGTTAAATGTGAATTTCTTTTGTTTGATTAATTTATACAATTTATATGTTACGGCAATAGCAACATACTTCTAGTGTCTTTATTCTACATAAATAATTACCTACAAACCTTTTGGTATATATGCACACTTTATAACCGTGGAGAGTTCAAATGGGAATAAATTTAAAAATTAATAAAAAGAATAAAGTATACAAAACTAATTTGAACAAATAATTTAATGAGTCTATTATTTATTTTTGCTATTCAAATTAATGAACTCTAATCATTTTTTTTGAACGTTTAACTTCATTAAAAACGGCTAAGCCCACAAAAAAACGAGGACCGCCACCACAAAACGAAAAAATTACAACATATACAAAGGGAACCTATTCCAATCCCTCCAACTAATATCCCGAAATCTAGACCGACTACGTAACCAGAGGAACGACCATGACTTAATACAACCAATCATATCACAAACCCGTGGCTGAACATCTTCAAAAATGGCTTTGTTACGAACTCTCCATATAACCCAACACGCCGTCATAACAATACCTCGAACGATAATCTTTTTCCATTTGTCCTCGTTAATCGCATCAACCAGCTTCAAAATGTCTTTGATCTCACACAACCTGAACGGAAGCAGACGGCACCATCTCTCAATAAAATGCCACACACCACAGCTAAGTAAACAATCGGTGAACAAATGACTAGCAGATTCCTCCGCTGACTGACAGAAAACGCAGCAGCCATTACCCACATTAACTTGCCTTCTAGACAGCTCCTTCTTCGTCGGTAACCGGTCCATTTCGAGCCTCCAAACATGAAGGTTCACCTTAATTGGCACCCACCCGGTCCAAATAAAATCACGGCTCCTCCTCACGTCTCTATCAGTCCTAATCAATTTCTTTACGTTCTGGACGGTGAAATCTCCGCCGGGTTCCCAAGACCACGAGTCAACATTACCAGAAAACGAGAACTTTAACAGCATCTCTTGAAGGTCTCGATACTCGGAGATCTCCTCAAATGTGCTAATACCTTTCCGCCATCTTATAAAATAGTTGTGCACCTTACACAATAAAAAAAATCCTGCACATGATTTTACATTTTCAACGTTTCTTACACCATTAAAAGAACATTTTGGTGTAGGATACAAAATGTGTAGAACTCAAACACTTTTAAATAATTTTGCGACTCATAATAAAATATGTGTAGGACACAAATTTTTTTTAAAATTTTGTCATTTCTAAAAAAATTTGTATAGGAGCTAATACATTAATGATGGTGAAGGAGGAATTTATGGTTTCATTAATAAGACTTGAGTAACTCTTTAAAATATTTATTAATAATCTACATCAAAATGTCTATACTACCCTTAGTAATTAAAACATTAATTAAAAGTGGACAAAAATAATATCTTGATTCACAACCATTGATAAAAAAATATAGGGCCTAGATTAATTCATTTTTTATTTTTTTAGAAGATTATTCTCAAATGAACATCCCCCTTATAACCTAAAGATAAATGCCATAAGATTTAAATTCGTATTCTTCTAATTAATAATTATTTTCAATTTTAGTTTTCACACACACACACACACACACATATATATATATATATATATAGGTGAGAGTTGGCTACAAAGTTCATTTTTCCTACAAAGTGTAAAAAGTCATAAAACATACTAAAAACCCACAAATAACATAGTAGAGATAACTAAAATACCATATTTGTGGGTTTTGTGCTGCGTTTTAGATGATAAGACTTTGATTATCGAATGACTAACATTAATATGTTTTATGTTGATTATCATGTTGTGTTTTATATTCATAGTTGTACGATGTTGTGTTTTAAGTTTTTAAGGACTGTTATGTAACACCCCACAAATATAAAACTTTATATTGAAATTATAAAGTATAAAATAAACAAAAATAAACTAACTAGGAATAAATAACCTAGTTAGTCATAAGTCTAGTTATAACAAGAAACTTGGTTAAAAACATTGAAAATCTAACTTGTCATTAGTAGGAGGACCAAAAGTGTTAAGTTGGAAACTTGATTTTATAAAATCAAATAAACAAAATCCAAACACACACATAAGTGTGTGTCTGGATCGAGCTAAGCACAGGGGCGACACAGGGTTCCCCCACAAACCCTAGTTCTTGCAAATTCCTCCAAATTGAGAGCCCTAATCTGTTCCAAATCGATTTCCAAGCACAAATTCGTGATCACCTCGTTGAAGGGATCATAAGGTATGCTAAATTTTATCGTTTAGTTTCATCTCAAATTCTTGGTAAATTGTGAAATCGAAATTGGAGCTTAATTATGTGATGTTTAGATGAAACTTGTAATGAAAACAAGTCTAGGAGTGAATCCTAGTTGATAACTTGCAGAAATTATGTTCAAAATTATGAACTTCATGATAACCCATTCATAGGTTAAATGGGTTTTATAAAATAAGATGAACACAAGAGTTATGACTATCAAAAGTAGTGTTACTTAATTTCTATATGACGATTTCTATAATAGTATGCATGCTTGACATAATAGAATCGAAATGTATGACTATATTTGGCGAAAATAACAAGTTAAGAACTTGATTCTAGTTACGTAAAAATTAGATCCGCTAGGTGTTCGTTAAAATGCCTAAGTGAGTAATAAAGTGTTAAAAATCGGATGAAAACGCGTGTTTGAATTACATGGTAAATTATGCGTTAAACTTATAAAAAGGGGTTCTTAAACGGTTGTGAATTGAACCCTTTAGGCAAGGAATCCGGATCGTCAAGTGGACAAGCCGGTGGGGATACGCGCTTAAAAGGGTGCTTTAAAGGTACGTAGCTATGGTTTCGTTACGTTATGCTTGATTATGTATTTTCGTTAGTAGACTTTAAATTGGTTTGATATATATGAAATTGGTATTTAGCTGAAGTGACGAAGATCACTAGATAAATAAACAGATCAAATATTGGTTAGAACAAGTTTGGTGTGTTGTAAAATGGTGGTTTCCATTAGACAACCAAACGGGTCGAACAAGGGTTGAATTTGTAGTATTGAAGTGACTTAAACGTCACTCATTAAATTTGAGTTATAAAAGCGTAACCCATGGAATGGACGTGATACGCTAAGGTTGACAAGCCCGGGAATGGGTAATTATGGTTAGAATCCAATGTTGACGAATTATGCAAGTACGTAACTATTAGTTCCGTTACTTAGTACGAAGAATGTTAGCATATCTTGTTAATAACATTGTAGTGTGATAAGGATGTTGATATATCTTTGAAGTGACGAAGTTCACTCGATAGATCAAACGGGTCAAATTGAATAACTTGTGTATGTATAGTAAGCCATTGAAGTAACGAAGTTCACTTGGCAAACAAAATGGGCTTGAAATAAATGGTTAAGGGATGATTGATATAAGCGATACAAATTGAAAAGAGCGGTTAGAACCGTTCGGCACATCGTAGAAAATGGGTCAAAATAATGATCGGAATAAATCTTAATTGTCATCAAAGTGAGGGTTTTCACTTGACAACCAAACGGGTCAAACTATGTTTTTAAAACGACAGTGTATGTAGAGACTTTGTGACAACTCAAGTTTTCGACTTTCACTTTCGCATTAAATGCACGTTGACTTTGACTGTTGACTGTGACTGTTAGTTGTTTGTTTAATTGACTTATAACTGAAACCGTTGTAATAAGATAAAGTGCATTGTGTTTGCATGAGTATGTGTTATTGGGTTTGCATGGTTATGTGTTTGTTGAGGCATATGAACTTAACTGATTAAATCTTTACGGACCTAAAAGCCCATTAAGGACCCGACGAATCAAATGTGATTCGCCATACAACCTCTCGACGAAACAGGTCCTTGATTCGTCAAGAGCACGTCGACGAAACAGAAGTCAGTTTCGCCGGCCCAGTTTCGCCAAAGGCCCAGTTCGGGCCCAGAACGTTAAATCGCAAATATTAACATAAACCGACTTCTGTTTTCATATCTTTGGCAAAAGTTGAAACCCTAGAACTCTCTATTGTGTGACGGCAAACTAGCACTCACCGGAAATCCTTGTGCGATCAAACCATCATCTCGGTTAGTAAATCTATGTGTTGTTGATTAATCTTTCATCCGTATACGTGTTTATTTGTACTATGATTCTGTTATGATGATGTATGGTTGTAACCGACACTACCAGTTGAATGTTAAGGTTCATGTCAGGATGTTGAATAGGGTTTGATATTGTAATACAATCTGTCGATTCAATTGATAAATATATATATACGAATTTCTCATGAAACCGAATCAGGAATTGGTAAGCCGTTAAGATCAGATCTGTGTATGATATACGTGATTACTGATAATGATATCTTGATGATTTGTTACCAATCGAATATGTGTTACCGTCGTGAATCGAGATACGTTTAGATAATTTACGATTCAAGTATTAACTAGATGATGATTGTTTGGTGAACGATTTCTGTATGATTACGGATTGATGTGGTAACGGCTATTCATGATCATTAGGGTTTCTGTGTTACACTGTAACTGATTGGCAGGATTGACGTAACTGATGCTTGACGTAACTGAAACTAGCTTACGAATCGGAACTGTTGACGAAACAGATAGGGTGTTTCGCCAAGGGTAGTTGACGAAACAGAATTATGTTTCGTCAACGAATGGAACGACGAAACAGAATTGAAGAAACACTAACTAAATGGTCGGAACCGAAATAGTTAGGGGGTTTGAATCCGCATAAAAGGTTAGCTCTCTCTCGATTGATTCAGTTGCAATGGAAATTCTTCTCCGGTGGTTCTGCAAAAAAGAACACCGTTAGCCTCGTCAAGGGGAGAAGGGGGGTTCTCTCCTTGACCCGACTCCGGCGTGAGAATAAGTATTTGTAATGGAGAAGATAAGTATTTGAGAAGTGAGAGTGATCTGAGTTTATACCTGAACAGTTCTCTTATTTATAGCCGGGAGTTTGGGAGGGAAAACTTGTTATTGAAAAGATGACGGAAGATGCTAACGCCGTAGCGGTTATTTTCTTCTTCCGTTAAGTTCTTTGATCCGTCGTTAACTGGTCTCGATCCGATGTGAATGCACACGGATCGTGGATTGATCAATGGCTGGGGAAATGCCACGTGGAAGGTGATTAAGTGGAGATTATTCTTCAATTGCATGCCATCGTTGTGACCTCAGGGTTGCCTGTGGTGATGACACGTGTCCAGACGGTTGTAACCGTCTGGGTGGTGCACGATTGTACTTCTTCTAGAAGATTACTTGTTGTAATCCAGTGTGGCACTTTATTGTGTGTACACAGATGAATTGATCCCTAGTCTGGATAAAATAATATCCAAGTCTGGATATTTAGGCGGAGACATTTGAACAAAGGATTTTGATCCTTTGTTAAATGAGAAAAGCGCAAGAATTTATGTTTTCCTTTGGGCGCGCGATTATGAATCGCTGATCTCTTTTTTCTTTGCAGGACCTATGCGCGGCCGCGCAAGGTCGAAAGGCTTAAAAGGTTGGTTTGTGGTATGGTCTCAAATCCTTTTTATGAGGTTTTTGGGACCTTACCCCTTCAAGTCCCCCCAGTCTAGTGTTGTACTTATGCAAGTAAGTGGAGCACTGGACTTATGAGAGGAAAAATGGTTTTTGGGCGCGTGAAAGAAGAAAACTTCTTTTGGAAGTTTTAATTTATTGACAAAATGTGACTTTGTAATCATGCTCTGACGTGTAATGACGTTAGCTGTCAGTAAAAGTAGGTCTTTTTCTTCTTTACCTCGGGATTTGTAATGGCGCTTGTCAGATTTTATTAATGGAGACATGACCTTGGTTCCTGTAGCGCCGTTTAGATGAGACGTTTTTCTGACAGTTAATCATGATTATCCATCTTTATCTTTTCCCGGAGCATTGTTGCTTTATATATAGACAAATTGGATGCATTATTGACCATACTTTTGGAAAGAATGAAGGGAAAGAGTACCGTTCGTTCCCGGCGATTTTCCGATATAATAAGGGTCCGTGATGCGGTTGAAGCCTTACTCCTTCTTGCTAACTCTTCGCCGTTGATGTTTACCGGAGAAGAAGAAGCTATCGTTGTTGGCCCTTCCCTGATTGCTGGTGCTGATGATAGAGTTTTCCGGCCAGATAGGGTTGCTGATGCCGGTGGTGTGGTGTTAGATGCCGATGGACTGATGGCCCGTTT